>PVIW01006920.1:0-79876 GCA_004026585.1 Noctilio leporinus | reverse complement strand
TGCTTAGTGAAATAAGCCAGTCAGTGAAGGACAAATATATGATCTCACCCATTACAGGACAATAATGAACAAAACTAACAACAAGCAAAACAGAACCAAATACATGAATACAGTGAATAGGCCTTCAGTGGTCAGGGAGAAGAAGGTTGGGGGGAGGGGGGAGGGGGTAGGCAGAGGCAAGGAAGGGGAGCAGCTTCCACATGAACCTAGTATAAAGGAACCATGGACATGGACAACAGGTGGGATTGACTTTGTGGGGGATGGGTGGGTGGGGAGGAGGATGGAGGGGAGCAAAAAGGGGATGGATGTAATACAACAACAAGAAAAATTTTAAATAATAATAATAATAATATTCCCTTGGATAGGCTCGCTTTCCTTTCCTATTGCCTTCCCGACCCTCAATTATGTTCCTTTGGGATCACTTTCCAAAGTAAATTATGCAAACAAAGCCATTGTTGCAGGCTCTGCTTTTCAAGTGATCCACTTTAAAGCTTCCCAGTCACTGGGTCAATAGACTGATAGGAGTTGCGAAGCTCTTTCTTGATAAAGTCCTGATCACTATCTACAGCCCCCAGGATTTAGAAACAGGTCTGAGTTTGAGCCCTTGTTCCATTGCTTGCTTAGCAAGTAACTTTAGATAAACATACATAACTTCGCCATGACTCAGCATTCTCATTTATAAAATGTGAAAGATAAAAACATCGCCACCCTTTCTGGGAGATAATAGATGTGATAATGAAGTGATGGTTATGCACAGACTTGGTAGAAAGAATACTGAAAGAGAATGTGTCTATGTATGTTCTTTTTTTTTTCCAGAAATGTATTTATTTTTATTATCAAAGAATAATGATGGATTGCAATTTTTCAAGATTATTGAAGATAGAAATACCTTCATTTTTGTCCGAAAAAAGCACCTAATAGCTATGCCCCCAATTTATGCTATGCACATATTTTTTTTCATAAAATTTTAAGGTAAAATTAAAATAACCACAAAATCCTTATAGCCTACATTAGTAAGAGTTCCTATATTTAGGCATATGTAAATTATGAGCATTTATTCTTGAAGTATTTGAAAATAGTTTTTTTAAATTTAATTTTCTTGTTGTTGTATTACATCCATTCCCTTTTTGCTCCCCTCTGTCCTCCTCCTTACCCACCCATTCCCCCCAAAGTCAATCCCGCCTGTTGTCTATGTCCATGGTTCCTTTATACTAGGTTCTTGTCTAAACTGCTCCCCTTCCTTGCCTCTCCCTCTCCCCTCCCCCCAACCCCTTTCCCCCTGACTACTGAAGGCCTATCCGCTGTATTCATATATCTGGGTCTGTTTTGCCTGTTGTTAGTTTTGTTCATTATTGTCCTGTAATGGGTGAGATCATATGGTATTTGTCCTTCACTGACTGGCTTATTTTACTAAGCATAATACTTTCTAGTTCCATCCATGTTGTTGCAAAGGTTAGGAGTTCCTTTTTTCTTTCTGCTGTGTAGTGTTTCATTGTGTAAATGTACCAAAGTTTTTTGATCCAATCATCCACTGATGGGCACTTAGGCTGTTTCCAGCACTTGGCTATTATAAATAGTGCTGCTATAAACATAGGAGTACATAGGTTCTTATGCATTGGTGTTTCAGGATTCCTTGGGTATAGTCCTAGTAGTGGAATTGCTGGATCAAAAGGCAGTTCCATTTTTAGTTTTTTGAGGAAACTCCATACTGCTTTCCACAGTGGCTATACCAGCCTGCATTCCCACCAACAGTGTATGAGGGTTCCCTTTGCCCCACATCCTCACCAACACTTGTTGTTTATTGATTTGTTGATGATTGCAAAGAACTAATGGGACTCAACAACAGGGAGACAGACAGACCAATCAAAAAATGGGCAAAGGACCTGAATAGACAACTCACTGAGGAAGATATACAAAGGGCCCACAGGCATATGAAAGAATGCTCAACATCACTAGTCATCAGAGAGATGCAAATTAAAACCACAATAAAATACCACCTTACCCCTGTCAGAATGTATGTTCCTTTTAACTGAGCCATTTCCCAGCCATACAGAATCATTCCAAAGTCACTAGCTACATGTGGCTATTTAAATTTACATGAAATAAAATTAAATTGAATTAAAAAGTCAATGCCTCAATCATACTGATCACATCTCATGTGCTCAATAGCCACATATGACTAGTGGCTACTGTATTGTTTGATAAGACAGATATAAAACAGTTCCATCATTGCAGAAAGTTCTATTGAATGGTATTATTTAATGTAATCATTGCCAAGAAAGATAAGGTGGGTGGGGAAGATGTCATGTCTCAAGTTCTCTGAGGCAGTGTGCATTAGTCAGCTAGCCAGGAATTTTCTCCCTGAAGCTTTCCATCCAATTAGGTGTCCAGGCCCACCTTGATGATGACACAGTACTTGGAGCCTGGATCTCTGGGCCATTTCCAGTTCCAGTTCAGAGCACATGCCCTTTGGTAAAGTAAAGCAGGCACCAGAATGCTCCCTGTTCACTTTCTGGTTGGCACAGAGGAAACTGGGCACTAATAAAAAACAAGCAAGTCCAGCCATGCCACAGAACCACAACACTCGCCTTATAGAACCCCTGGCTCTGTACTACAACACACTTAAAAGACACAATTTGGAAGACATGTCACTGGTGGCACAAGAAATGCAAGAGTGGACAGTATACTAAGCCCTGATGCTGTTTCTTCCTGACCTTTTTTGGTGGTTCGAATGATTCTCTACTGGGGTATGGTGAGTATCCCCACATTTCTGACCCACTCATAAACCTGGAAGTGAAGGGAGCATTGATCCTGGCAGAGATGGGCTGTGGGAAATTGTGAAGTGGCAAGTTTGTCTTCTGAGCCCCACCTAGCTACCAGCTCTGCTACCATCAGGCAGGCTTGCATCCCACCTCTATAGTGCCCAACGCAGGCCTGGAGCTTCCTCCCAAAGTTAATGGACTTGTTTACCTGCTCTGACTTTTCTCATTGTCAAAATTTCTCAATATATCTGAGCAATCCATGTTCATGTAAAAATTGATAGCCATTATTCCTATCAGGAATAAAGTTGACAAAATGTGTTCTTGAAAGGCAAAACTTTAACCCAGTTCTTCCCCAAGAGAAACTCTATCTGGTGACCTGGAAATAACTAGAAATGTCTCCTGTGGGACATACACATGCAGATAGAGTAATGAATGGTTAAGAAAATGGAAGAAGTCAAAAACAGCCCTCTGTAAGGGTAATGTAAAATGAGTTGACCCTGGCCTTTACCTGACCTTTAACAGGGCTGACTCAAGTGCCATCACACCTGATGCACACAAGGAAAGGGAGATTAATTGTTCTCACGAGCACTCCAGACCTTCCTGCCACCCTTCCTCCACATCTCTTACATTGTCACACTTTTGACAGTTCACATCATATTCTAATGTAATATGCTCTTCCCCCCTCTGCTTTCCTTAGCTTTTATGACCCTGTTCCTTTGTTTCTTTTTAATCCTCACCTGAGAATATATTTTTACTGGTTTTAGAAAGGAAAAAAGAGAAAAGAGGGAGGGATGGAGAGGGGAATAACATATGAGAGCGAAACATTGATCTGCTGCCCTACCTAATTCACCCAGACTGGGGATCAAACCCACAACCTGGGCATGTGCCCTGACCAGGAATTAAACATGCAGCCTTCTGGTTTATGGGAAAACTCTCCAACCAACTGAGCCACCCAGCCAGGACTTGTGACCCCCATTATGCTCAGTCCCTGGTTTTGGAAAAAGTCCCTAGCATTAACACTCTACCTGGCATCCACATGACTGCCAATCCTTAGAAAGCAAGGTTCACAATATAACCCGGAAAACATGATACATCAAGCAGAGCCATAATCCAAGAGGGTAGACATGATTGTATCTTTGAATGTTTCTAACATTAATTACACTAATACCAAAACTTAGGATATAATTTAGAGCTAAAAAAAATTGACTTACTGCATAACTGTGGAAGGATAGGTGAATTACTAACCTTTCTATGCCTCATTTTCCCAACTGTGATATGGGAACATACTGTCTTTATGCTAGGATTGTTAAAGGATTCAAAGTTGGATAAAGTATAAAAAGCATTTAGCAAAGTGTCTTCCCCATAGTGATTAATTACCAACAGCAATAATTACTAGTATTATTACTTAATTTATATATAATTATAAATTTATCATTAGTATACACCTAATAATTATCAGGACTCTTTGATAAGTGATTAGAGTTAGAGGGATAGGAGCAGGAAAGCCCAGATCTGTGCCTCTACAAGAATAAATCTGCTTTCTTGACCCAGGAGCCTCCCAGCTGCCAGGCCATAGTTGCTGCCCTTGAAATGGTTAGAATTAAGCCACCATTTGTTTGCCACTGTTTTTCCTCTTCTCCTCTTGACTGCTTCTAGAATGTTTATTTAATCAGCTAGCCAAGGGAAATTTTCTTTAGTACCTCTGATGGAACTAAGTAATATAAAGAAAGTCATCATTTATAAAACCAAGTGAAATGGCTTATTTTTCCTTAATTGTTATCCCATGCTTAAGGTGATATTTTTGTAAACAAGCAAAAAGAATTAACAGAACAATTCATTATTTTCTCAAGCAGATATTTGCAGTGACATTTTACAACAAGATAGAAATTATTTCTCAAAAGCATTCTCATCTTCACAAAGGAAAAAAAAAAGAAAACACAAAAGTAACATTTTTCTTTCCTGGAGAATATCTGTTTTTTCTATGAGACCTGACTTTCACCTCTGCAGTCAGCTCCAGGTGTTAATAGAAAATGCTTTGGTGTCTCTAACTCCTGCAAACCATGAATCATCTCCAGTCCCAGTAGAAATGAAAATTAACATTCTGAGTTTATGGGGTTGGCATTCATCTGTAAAAGCCAGGCTTCGCATTAGAATATAAATATTTCTGGTTGCAAAGCAAGGCTTAGAGAAAAGAATCCCAAACTTTTGCCTTCTATTTATCTTTGCTTTTCCTCAACCTTTAAACACACACACAAACACAATTTTTTCTTTATTTTTATTGTTTATTGGGGTGATATTGGTTAATAAAATTATATAGGTTTCAGGTGTACAATTTGATAACCCATCATCTGTATATTGTATTGTCTGTTCAACAACCCAATTCAAGTCTCCTTCCATCACCATTTATCCCCCCTTTACCCTCTTCTACCTCCTCCAACCCCTTTCCCTCCAGTAATCAGCATACTGTTGTCTGTGTCTATGAGGGTTTTGTTTTTTTGTTTTAGTTTTTCGCTTAATCCCTTCACCATTTTCACCCAGCCTCTCCATTCCCCTCCCCTGTGACAGCAGTCTGTTCTCTGTATCTATGAGTCTTTCCCTATTTAGTTTGTTAGTTCATTACATTCCACATATGAGTGAAATTATATGGTACTTACTTTTCTCTGGCTGGCTTATTTCACTTAGCCTAATGTTCTCCAGGTCCATCTATGCTATTGCAAAGAGATATAGTTCCTTCTTTTTTAGGACTGAGTAGTATTTCATTGTGTAAATATGACAGCTTTATTATCTACTTATCTACTGATGGGCACCTGAACAGCTTCCAAATCTTGTCTATTGCAAATAATGCTGCAATTAATATCATGGTTTTTTGTTTGTTTTTTAAGAGTTTAAGTAGTTTATTTGTTAGAATCTAATAAAATACAATTCAATTTGTGTATATGGTCTCCTTTTGTTTTTAACTTTTTTATTGTTATATTACATCCATCTCATTTTTCCCCTGCTGCTCTCCCCTTCCCCATCCTCCTTATCACCCTCCCCCACCACAGTCAATCCCATATGTTGTCCATGTCCATGGGTCATCCATGCTAGTTCCTTGATTAAACTGTTCCCCCTTTTTTGTCTCCCTCTGCACACTGAAAGTGTGTTCCTTGGATTCATGTCTCTGGTTCTGTTTTGTTTGTTTGTTCATTAGTCCCCTGTATTAAGTGAGAACATGTGGTATTTAATTTTTGCTGCCTGGCTTATTTCACTAAGCATGATATTCTCTAGTCCCATCCATGCTTTCACAAATGGTAGGAGTTCTCTCTTTCTTTCTGCTGCATAGAACTCCATTGGTAAATGTACCACAGATTTTTGATCCAATCACCCACTGAAGGGTACTTAGGTCGTTTCCAGCACTTGGCTATTGTAAATAGTGCTGCTATGAACATAGGTATGCATAGGTTCTTCTGAATTGGTGTTTCAGGGTTCTTTGGGTATAATCCTAGGAGTGGAATCACTGGGTCATAAGACAGTTCTATTCCTAGTTTTTTGAGGAAATTCCATACTGTCTTCCACCGTGGCTGCATCAATCTGCATTCCCACCAGCAATGCATCAGGGTTCCCTTTTCTCCACATCCTTGTCTGCACTTGTTGTTTGTTGATTTGTTGATGATGGCCATTCTGACAGGTGTGAGGTGGTATCTTGTTGTAGTTTTAATTTGCATTTCTCTGATGGCTAGTAATGTTGAACATTCTTTCATGTGCCTATGGGCCCTTTGTATGTTTTCCTTGGAGAAGTGTCTGTTCAGGTCCTTTGCCCATTTTTTAATTAGATTGTTTGTCTCCCTGGTGTTGTGTCATATTAGTTCTTTATATATTTTGCCGATGTTTTCTTTGGCTGAGCAGAAACTTTTCAATTTGATGTAGTCCCATTTGTTTGTTTGTTCCTTTATTTCCCTTGCCTTGGGAGATATTTCAGTAAAATTTTTGCTGCATGGGATATTTGCAAATTTTTTGCCTATGTTTTCCTCTAAGGTTTTTATGGTGGCACTGTGTATGTTTAAGTCTTTTATCCATCTTGAGTTTATTCTGGTGTAAGGTGTAAGTTAATGGCCTAGTTTCATTTTTTTGCATGTGCCTGTTCAGTTCTCCCAATACCACTTGTAGAAAAGGCTATTTGCACTCCATTTTATGTTCCTTCCCCCTTTGTTGAATATTAGTTGCCCATGGAGTTCTGGGTTTATTTCTGGGCTCTCTATACTGTTCCATGGATCTATTTCTCTGTACTTATGCCAGTGCCAGACTGTTTTGTTTTTGTTTTTTAATTTAATTTTATTGTTGTTGTATTACATCCAGCCCCTTTAGACTGTTTTGATTACTATGGCTTTGTAATATAACTTGATGTCTGGTATTGTGATTCCTCCTACTTCGTTCTTTTTTCTCAGAATTGCTATAGCTATTCAGGGTTGTTTTTGACTCCATATGAATTTTTTAAGAATTTGTTCTAATTCTGTGAAATATGATGTTGGTATTTTAATAGGGATTGCATTGAACCTATAAATGGCTTTGGGTAGTATGGACATTTTAATTATGTTAATTCTTCCCAACCATGAACATGGTATATGTTTCCATTTGTTTGTATCTTCCTTAATTTCTTTCTTCAGTGTTCTGTAATTTTCTGAGTACAGTCCTTACTTTCTTGGTTAAGTGTATTCCTAAGTACTTTATTTTTCTTGTTGCTATGGTAAGTGGGATTTGTTTTCTAGCTTTCTATCTCTGATTGAACATCATGTTATTATAGACATTCAGAGCCCTGGGAATCTCCCCCATTGGTCAAGATGGCTGCAGGGGGAGGTGCTTCTATTGAGCTGTCAAAAGCTAAAAAGATGAATGGATAGCCCCACCACCCCCGCCCCCGTGTGTCAAAAGGTAGGAAAAAAAGCTGTTCCCCTACCTATCTTGATAAGAACAGCAGGGTTCAGTAGGAAAGATTACGATCTTTGAAAGGGGGATCCACCATGCTCCCAGGTCACGTGGAGTCTGAATAAAACTTCTTTCCTTTTGCACCACCACCTGCCTGATTAGTTTGGTTTTCATTGAGTCAGGCAACTGAACCCCCATTTTTTAGGTTTCAACTTAGTGTTTCAGGGTTCTTCAGGTACATTCCCAGAAGTGTAATTGCTAGGCATAAGGCAGTTTCATTTTTAATTACTTGAGGTAGCTCCATACTGCTTTCCATAGCAGCTACACAAATCTGCATTCCCACCAACAGTGCTTGACGGTTCACTTTTCTTCACATCCTCACCAATACTAGTTGTTTATTAATTTATTGATGAAAGCCATTCTGACTGGTGAGAGGTGATATTTCATTGTTGTGGCTTCAATTTGCATTTCTCTATGATTAGTGGCATTGAGCATCTTTTCATATGTCCATTGACCATCTGTTTGTCCTCTTTGGAGAATTGTACATTCAGGTATTTTGACCATTTTTTAATTAGATTGTTTGTTTTCTGGTGCTGAGTTTTACACATTTTTTATAAATTTTGGATCATTAACCCATTACCAGAGGTACCATTGGTGTATATGTTCTCCCATTCAGGGGGTTGACTTTTCATTTTGTTGATGGTCTTTCCTGTGCACAAACTTTATAGTTTGATGTATTTTTTTGCTTATTTTTGTTGTTGTTGTTTCTCTTGCCCAAGGAGATGTATCAGAAAAAATATTGCTACAAGAAATGTTCAATATTTTATTACGTTTTCTTTCCAGGAATTTTATGGTTTTGAGTCTAACATTTAAGTCATTTATTTATTTTGAGTGTATTCTTGGGTATGGTACAAGGAAGTGGTCTAGTTTTATTATTTTGCATAGATATGTCCCATACTTTTAATACCATTATTGAATAGACTATCTTTTCCTCATATTCTTGCTGCCTTTGTCAAATATTAATTGACCGTAAAGGCATAGGTTTATTTCGGTGCTCTCTATTCTGTTCCATTGACATATATATGGCTGTTTTTATGCCAATACCATGCTCTTTTGACTCCCATGGCCTTGTCATTTAGTTTTATATCAAGTAGCACGATTTACCCAACTTTCTTCTTTTTTTCAAAATTGATGTGGCTTTTCAAGGTCTTTGGTGGTTCCATATAAATTTTTGAAATAGTTGTTCTAATTCTGTGGACTATGCCATTGGAATTGTGTTGATGTTTCAGATTGCTTTGGGTAGTATAAACATTTTAATGAGGTTAATCCTTCCATCCATAAATACAATTCAGTGGAACCTTAGTTCTTGAACTTAATTTGTTCTGAAAAACTGTTTGAGAAACAATTTGTTTGAAAGCAAGTAACACCTGAAAGATGTATGGCTGATGTTTGTATCAGCATGAAAAGTTTGTCAGGTTGAAAACTAAAGTTTTGTTCAATAACTGAGACATTTTTTCCATGAACATTTCACTCAAGAATCAAAATATTTATTATGGGAAATGTTTGAGAACTGAGGCTTTCCTGTAGATACTTTCACTTATTTGTATCTTCTTCAATTTTGTTCTTCAGTGTTCTATAATTTTCTAAGCTTTTTATAACCTTGGTTAAATTTATTGCTGGGTATTTTATTTTCTTCATGCAATTGTAAATGGAATTGTTTTCTTAGTTTTCCTTCCTGATAGTTCACTTTTGGTATACGAGAATGCAACTGATTTATGGGTATTGATTTTGTATCCTTATACTTTACTAAATTTATTACTTATAGTAATTTTGGTGGAGATTTTAGGGTCCACATATACAGTATCATGCCATGACAATGTGAATGTCTTTTATTTCTCCTTCTTTTCTGATTGCTGTGGCTAGGACTTCCAGCACTATGTTGAATAGAAGTCGTGAAAGCAGACATTCCTGTGTTTTTCCCAGTCTTAAGGGAAATACTTTTAGTTTTTGTCCAATTAGTATGATGCTGGCTGAGGGTTTGTCATACAATGTTTCTTACAGTGAGATACGTTCCCTCTGTTCCTACTTTGCTGAGAGTTTTATCATAAGTGGGTGCTGGATTTTAACAAATGCTTTTCTGTGTCTATTTATATGATCATGTGATTTTTTTATTCTTTATTTTGTTTATGTAATATATCAAATTTATTGCTTTATAGATATTGTACCAACCTCACTTTCATGGAAAAGAAAGCCACTTGGTTATGATGTATAATGTTTTTAATGTATTGTTGGATGTAGTTTGATAATATTTTGTGGAGGATAGTAACACCTGTGTTCAGCAGAAATATTGGCCTATGTATATTTTTCTTTGTAGTGTCTTTATCTGGATTTGGAGTTAAAATAATACTGGCCTCATAAAATGAGCTTGGGAGTCTTCTCTCCTTTTAAGTTTTTGGGATAGATTGAGAAGAATAAGTGTTAGTTCTCCTTGGATTGTTGGGTAAAATTCACTGTGAAGCCATCCAGTTCAGGACTTTTGTTTGTGGGGAGGTTTTTTGTTTTTTATTACTACCTCAGTTTCATAAAATGTAATTTGTTTATTCAGGTATTATGATTTTTCCTGATTAAATTGGGAAGATTGCATGTTTTCAGGAATTTATCCATTTGTCCAGATTGTCCAATTTGTTGGCATATAGTTGTTCATATTTTCTTATAATCCTTTGTATTTCTTCAGTGTCAGTTGTCACTTCTCCCCTTTCATTTTGGATTTTATTTAGTTTGGCCCCTCTCTTTTTTTCTTGATGAGTTTAATTAAAGGTTTGTCAGTCTTATTTATCTTTTCAAAACCTAGCTCTTGGTTTAATATTTTGTGGGGTTTTTAGACTATTTTATTTATTTCTACTCTGATTTTTATTATTTCCTTTCTTCCATACATTTTGGGTTTTGTTTGTTGCTTTAGTTCCTTTAAGTGTAAAATTAGATTGCTTATTTGATAGTTTAACTGAGTTTCTTGAGATAGGCCTGTAATGACATGAATTTCTCTCTTAATACTGCTTTTACTGTGTTCCATAGATTTGGGGGGTTGTATTCTAATTTTCATTTGTTTCAAGGTATCTTTTGATTTCATCCTTGATATCATTGTTAACTCATGCATTGTTTAGTAACATGATAATTAGCCTCCATGTCTTGGTGTGTTTTCCAGTTTTTTTCTTGTGATTGATTTCTAGTGTCATACCACTATGGTCAGAAAAGGTGCTTGATATGGTTTCTGTCTTCTGAAATTTATTAAGACTTGTTTTGCATCCTAACATGTGGTCTAGCCTAGAAAATGTTCCATGTGCACTTGAAAAGAATAGATATACATTTTGCTGCTTTGGAGTAAAATGCTCTGAAGATATCAGTTAAGGTGAGCTGATCGAATGTGTCATTTAAGGCTGTTGTTTTCTTGTTGATTTTCTGTCTAGAAGATCTGTCCACTGATGAAGGATCCACTGTGGGATCCTTCAGTATGACTATATTACTGCTGATATCTCCTTTTATGTCCATCAACACTTGCTTTATTTATTTAGGTGCTCCTATGTTATGTACATGAATTTTAAAAGAGTAATATGCTCTCATTGGATTGTTCCCTTTATCATTATGTAGTGTCCTTCTTTGTCTCATAGCCTTGGTTTTAAAGCCTTTTTTTGTCAGATATAAGTATTGCTACCCCATCTTTTTTCTTTTCCATTTTCATTAAGTATCTTTTTTCATCCCTTTTAGTCTACAAATATCTTTTGCTCTGAAGTGGGTGTCTTGTAGACAGCATAAACATGGGTCTTATTTTCTTAATTATCTACCCTATATCTTTTGATAACAGCATTTAAGCCATTTACATTTAAAGTGATTGTTGATAGATACTTATTGTCATTTTATTCTTTTAACTATGTTCCTGTTTTTTTTTCTTTTTCTTCATTTTAAAGACTCTTTAACATTTCTTATAATACTGATTTGATGGTAACAAACTCCTTTAGATCTTATCTTATCTGGGAAGCTATTTCTCTCTTTCAATTTTAAATGATAGCCTTGCTGGATAAAGTAGTCTTAGTTGTTCGTCTTTGGTTTTTGTCACTTTGAATATTTCATGCCAATTTTTCTGGCCTGAACTGGTTTTGTTGAGAAATCAACTGACAGATTACCTAGATTTGCTCCCCAGGGTCAGTTATAACTACAAAGTCTCCAATGCCTTCCACTACCTCCTTCATTCACAGTTTAATAAGAAGCCCAGGACTTCCAGCCAAGATGGAGGCATAGGTAGGCATGCTTCATCTCCCTCACAACTAGAAGAAATTTACATCTGCCTCAAAACAAAATTAAAGCAATGCAAAAATTTCAGAAATCCAAACTAGATAGAAGTGCAACAAACAAAAAAGTGAAAAAAATAGCCAGACAGGTAAAGGGGGTGGAGCCAGGGAGGGGAACAGCAGTGGCAGGGGCTGCAGCAAAAAAAGTGAAGTCATACATTCAAACCCGGGAAATGATCCTGGGGCCAGGCCGAGAACCCCACGATCCCAATACTGGGAAATATAAAGCCAGCAGCTCAGTAGCAGCACAGGGACTGAGGCCATGGCAAAATGTACAGTTATACATTTAAACCTGGGAAATGATCCCAGAGCTAGACTGTGCAGCCCATGTTCCAGTGCTGGGAAAAATAGAGCCAGCAGCTGAAGGGTGGCACAGGGACTGAGGCTGCAGTGAAAAGCCCAGTCATGCATTTAAACCTGGGAAGCAATCCCAGGGCCACACTGCATAATCCAAGGTTCCAGCGCCAAGAGAAACAGAGCCACATTGCTTCTGACTATGAAACTGGTATGGGTTGGAGCAGAGGAAGAAACAGCTAGTCTCAATGGACAAGTGGCATTGTTCCCTCTCAGACCCCTTGCCTACATACAGTGCCACAACATGGTGAAATGGGTCCTCTCCCACTGACAAATGTCTAAGGCTATGGGCCTTCCAATGTAACAACTGCAAAAGCTCTACCTAAGACACTGAGGCAAACACAAAGACCTGTCAAGCTGAGGAGACAGACAAGTATGGCCAAAGACAGGGAGCAGATCAACATGCCAGTGGGAGAACTGAGCAATGAAGAGATAGTTAGCCAACTTGCCAGATGCAGAGTTCAAAATGCTGGTGATTGAGGCTCACAGATTTGACAGATATGCTTAAATACAACAAATGCAGAAAGGAAGAAGGCTAGACTATGCAAAAGAAAAATCCACACATAACCAAGGGTGAAGGAAAGGAAACCAGCATTCAAATCAATGATTTGGAACATAAGGAAGAAATAATCAACCAGTACAGAAAGAGGAAATAAGAACTGAAAAAAATGAAGAGAGGTATCAAGCCTCTGGGACAGTTTTAAACTTGCCAATCTCCAAAGCATAGGGGTGCCAGAGGGAGAAGAGGAAGAGCAAGAAATTAAAAACTTATGTGAAAAATAATGAAGAAAAACTTCCCAAATTTGGCAAAAAAAAAATAGATGTACAAGCCCAGGAAGCACAGAGAGTCCCAAATAAGCTAGACCCAAGGAGAACCACACCAAGACACATCATAATTAAAATACCAAAGATTAAAGATAAAAAGAGGATTTTAAAAGCAGCAAGAAAAAAGAAGAGAGTTACCTGCTAAGAGGTTCCTATAAGACTATCAGCTGATTTCTCAAAAGAACCTTTACAGGTAAGAAGGGACTGGCAAAAAGTATTCAAAGCGATGAAAAGCAAGGACTTCCAACCAAGATTACTCTATTCAACAAAACTATCATTTAGAATGGAAGGGCAGATAAAGTGCTTTCCAGATAAGGTATAGCTAAATGAGCTCATTATCACCAAGCCATTATTATATGAAATGTTAGAGGGATTTAAGAAAATGAGGATCAAAATTGTGAACATCAAAAAGGCAGCAAATTCATAACTATCAACAACAGAATCTGAAAAAGAAAAACAAAAACTAAGGCAACCACAGAGGGAACAGAAGCAAAGATATGGGGAACATTTGGAGGGGTGTCAGCTGGGAAAGGGAAGAAGGGGGCAAAAGCACAGGGATTAACAAGTATAGTTGGTGGGTGCAGAATAGACAGGGAGACATTAACAATAGTGCAGGAAAAGGTAAAGCCAAAGGACTCACATGTATGATCTATGGAGATGGACTAAGGGAAGTGAGATTGCTGGAGGGAGAGTTGTGCTGGGTGGAGGGGAGCAAAGGGGAAAGAAATGGGGACAAAAGTAACAGCATAACCAACAAAAAAAAATGTTTTGTGAAAAAAATTAAAAAGAAGAAGGCCAGTAGCTAATTGGCCTTTAGGGCTCCATTTACCTTGTTCCTTAAAATACTTAGTGATATTTTTAAGGAAATCTGAGAGCTTGACCAATCCTGGTAGAAGGTTAGTTAGTGAGGAAATCATGGGCATACTTTTTGTATTATCTGGCCAATTATATATATTTACTACTATTCTAATCTTGTGAAGTGCAACTGATTCATCTGAAGCTAGAATTTCCAGATAAAATACAGGACATCCAGTTAACTGTGAATCTCAGTTAAACAACAAATATTTTTGTTTTTTTAAAAATGTTTTTAAAGATTTTATCTATCATCTTTAGAGAGAGGGGAAGAGATAGAGGCAGAGAGAGAGAGAGAGACATCAATGTATGGTGGCCTTTCACCTGCCTTCAGCTTCGGACCTGGTTGGAGACCTGGCTTGCAACCTGGTTATGTGCCCTGGCTGGGAATCAAGCCAGTGACCTTTGGGTTCGAACAGCAGTGCCTTAATGACTATGCCACCAGCCAGGGAGACAAATGTTTTTTAATATATGTATTTCCTATTCCATATTTGAGGTATACTTATACTAAAAAATATTTTATATTTATTCAAAACTCAAATTTAACTGTATGCCCTGTGTTTTTATTTTCTAGATTTAGCAACCCTACTTTGGGATTCCCTTGTAGTCGGTTAGATTACTGTGCAAAGTCCAACCTTGCACCCATTTTCAATGTGGAAATTTAAATTCCCACTCCAGCAAAACTGATCTTAGCCAGTAACTTGCTCTTACCTCATAGTAAGTAGAGTGTGCTTCCTCCATAAATTCAGTTTGGCCATATAAATTGCTCTGGCCAATGAGATATTAGCAGATGCAAGACAACCAAAGGCTTAAATTGGCTTTGTGTAGTTGGGTTTGAATTCTTGTACTTCTCCCATTGCCAGGAAGAAACTCAGACCCAAGAATAAATATGTGTGGAGCAGCCCTGAGCTACTTCAAGGAACTGCCTCCCATCCAATCCAATATCTGGTTCCCAGCCAAACCCAGCTGAGCTCAGTCAATCCCTGGCCAATATGTAATAACGTTTCACAGACTGAATTTGGGGGTCATCTGTGATGAAGCACTACTGTAGCATTTGATAGTTAAGATACTACTAAAATTCGTATTAAACATATGAAAGCAAGCTTCATTTCTTTAAACAACTTCTCAAAATAGTCTTTATTACAGATGTGGTAATCCCAACATCTTAAAGGGGCTCCACCAGGGTTCTTGGCAAAACACTGGGCTGAGAGTCAGAATAAGTAGGTTAGAATTCCAACTCTGCTATTTGCAAACTGTGTAATTGTGTGTAAATAGATGAACCTCTCTCAGTGTGTTTGCCTAGCTGTGATATGGAGATAATTTTATCCATCTGCTCACTAAAAGTTAAGATGAGGAAGCAATGAGCCAATGTGTTAAAGTGCTTTGGTAAATTGTAAAGTTCTAAATAAATATGTATAAAGCACTTAGAAATATGCCTCGCACACAGTAAGTGCAATATAGTGTGTTCTTTAAATAAACAAGTGCATACACATAGAAATGTGTACATCTCTCTACTATACAATCATCTATTTGACAACCTTTTCTTAGCATGTGCATCATGCTAAGCATTGTAGATAATTATAGAGTAAGGATGGTGTTCAGGGAGCTAAAAGAAAGGTTTCCAGATGGGAAGGTCAAAAAAGCTTTCCCAAAGAAGAAAAAGATGTGATATATTATTATCACATGTCACATTAAGTTACAGTGATCTCTCATGCAAACACAGATATGCCTTTTGCACAAACAATATTATGGAATTTCTTCCATAGATTCTGAAACATGGTCATTTAGAGAATGACAGTCCCCCACTCTCCTCTCTGTAGGTAGTTCTATTTTGTAAATAGGTGGTCTGAAGAAGAGGAAAGGGGAGAG
Source organism: Noctilio leporinus (assembly GCA_004026585.1). Lineage (NCBI taxonomy): Eukaryota > Metazoa > Chordata > Mammalia > Chiroptera > Noctilionidae > Noctilio > Noctilio leporinus. The sequence continues at coordinate 63,969 of PVIW01006920.1, read as the reverse complement.
AAAGAGCCCCCTAACAAACTATAAATCAGTTCTACTGAGGCTGTCATTTTCAAGAAACCTTGATTAACTTTTATTATTTGGTTTGTTTTTTGGTTGCATAAAATTCATTTTTTAATGCAAAATATTTGAACTCTTCAGTTTTCAATTTATGTCATCTTTGATAAAGCTAAATGCAGGCTTTTATCTCCCAAAGAAAAAAACCATTAATAAATTCTGATAGAAAAATGTATTTATACAGCTAATGTTTTAAGCAGGGCTGCAGACTTTATCACAGATGCCAGGACTGTATTTCAAACGATGGTGACCCAAGATTTGTGAAATTTAAGCATATGGAAATTCAAGCACTATAATACCTCTAATGGCTTTAATGAAGACATAACATCAACAAAAAAATAGACCTGATGATAGTTGTACAGGAAAGCAATCAATAAACATTATTGAAAACCTATGCAGATTAATACTGGACCATGTAAACCCAAATAAAATGTTTCCTGCCCTCAGGAGTTTATAATTCCATGTAGGAGACAGACACAGTGGATGGGCAGTTAAAAGTACAGCAACAGAAGCTTAATAGAAAGAGAAACAGAAATGATGATAGTAACAGTAATAAACTGTGGAGACATGGAGGGCAGAATATTTAAAAACTTTACAGAAAGGTTAAAGATTTTTCAAAGACAGCATTCTACCAGGTGCAATACTAGGTTCTTATGGAAAAAGCTATTGGTTACCCATCGAACATGTTACATGTTTTTCTTCCTAAAAGAACCCTCCTTAGGCTCAGGTATCAAATAGATTTCTGAGAAGACAGCTCTAGACCAAGGAGATGAGCTAAGTTTCTTCTGACCAGTCGTGGTCAACCTATTCCTCTTTGTCTGTGATTGGTTTGGCAAATCCAATTTCTAGCAAATGAGACATAAAAGGACATCTGCTGGGCACCTTCTGGGAAATTTCTACCTGATTAACAATGAGGCTCAAGACAAAAACTACTTCTGACTTTCTGTATTTGCACATGGTGTTGCCTACCTAACATCATACATCTTTTCCTTCCTGACAGAACATCACCTGGTTTGTGAATGCTACAGCTATGATATAACTGCAAGAGGAAACATAACTAGCCTGCTGATGTTGGCAGAAAGAAAAGGACAAAAAATTGTCAAGCCAGGGGGCCAATGGAACCACCATCTCCAGACTTCCTATTAACTGAAATGATAAATCCCTACACAGTTTAAGCCACTATGTCATAGCCTCTTGTCTGTAGCTAAAACATCCAAATTCATAGAATGCAAAGATAAATGAGACCCTGTCCTAGACATCATGGATTCACAGTTAAGTCTAGGGATATCTGGTGTCAGTTCTGAAGTAGGAGTAGCTTATCAGAGGGATGGGGCATTTCAGTCCACAGAAAACACACAGAACAAAAAGGATACCCAAGTGGCAGATTGTGCAAGGCTTGGGCCTTACTTGTATGTTCAAGCTTCACCTTACAGTCAATAAAAGGCCAAGAAGGGGTTTAAGCAAAGGTTAATTTTATAGAACCCATTCTGCCTGTAGTATACAAGCTGGACAGACTAGAGGAGAGGCCACAAGATAGATCAAAGTAGGCTGCCTAATGGTGAATTTAAGATACGTTTTCCAGATACCTTTTTGCTTTGCTGTAAGGTAAAGCTTAACTTTCCACATAGATTAATCCAACTTCTTCTGATCTGTCCTGTCACTTTTCCCCACACTTAGTGATTCCCCAGCTGATATTGAGCAGTTGTCATTTAAATTCATCTCTCAGAATGTAATTTACTGGGCGTTAGCACCAAAAATTACTCTAAAAATTTGCTCTGCTTTGCAGGAAGCAATGGTATAAAAAAGTAAATCTAAATCAACCAAACACACACACACAAACAAACAAAAAAAAACAGGGACAACTCAAGGTTGAACTCTCCTGGCTCAGGAAAAAAACACCGGACCAGGAGGCAATTTCAGAGGCTTCCGGGCTGCTACGATAGCCATGGACCATCTCCTGTCACCACCTGCCCCATAGCACCAAGAATTGTGAGATTGTGCTGGTTTTCATTTTCCTCTTTACATTTAGATACAAGAACCATTTATATTTTCTTTTTTTATTGTACACAAGTATTTGTTCATAGTTGACATCAAATGCTCTGTACAGATTTGTGCCATGTTCTGTTTACTAGATATCCTTCTGAGCATTTTCTGTTATTAAAATTATTCCTAAATATTCTGTTGCTGTGCCACATTTATTTTAAAGATTCTACTCATTATTTTTAGAGAGAAGGGCTGGGTGGGAGGAAGAAAGGGAGAGAGACATCAATGTATGGTTGCCTTTCACCTGCCTCCAGCTACAGACCTGGCTGGAGACCTGGCTTGCAACCTGGTTATGCTCTCTGACTGAGAATTGAGCCAGCAACCTTTGGGTTTGCAGGCTGGAGCCTATCCACTGAGCCTCCAGCCAGGGTTTGTACTGCATTTTTAACTACTCCCCTATTATTAGATATTTAGAGTAGATTTTTATTAAATTTCATTTCTAATATAAATCATTGTGTCAAACATCTTTTTGGATTGATTTTGGGAAGATTTTCAAAGGGCATAAAATATTTTCTATAGTCCTGTTATATAGTACCAATATACTTGGCCATTAAAAAAATATATTTAAGCTATTCACCCTCTCAAGCACTCAAGATATGTACTGCTGTAACCCTGCTGATACCATTTTTTAAGATCTTTAATTACAGTAAAAATATCTTATTTTTGTCTTTGATTCTTACAGAGGTAGAAGATGTTTTATTAGTTATTTTGAATTTCTCTTTGATGAATGGGTTTGCCGCATTTCTACTACAATCTCAGTGATTTACTTTTCAGTGGGTATCATTTTCTTACACAGTAGTCCCCCTAATCCAGGGTTTCGCTTTCCATAATTTCAGTTACCATGATCAATTGTGGTCTGAAAATATTAAATGGACAATTACAGAAATAAATAATGCATACATTTTATTTTTATTGAATTGATCAGGGGTGACTTTGGTTAATAAAATTATATAGGTTTCAGGTATACAATTCTTTTATACATCATCTGTATATTGTATTGCATGTTTGCTACCCTAAGTCAAGTCTCCTTTCATGACCATTTATCCCTGCTATACCTTCTACTTTCCCTCATCCCTTTCCCCTCTGGTAATCCCCATGCTGTGGTCGGTGTACCTATATGAGGTTTTAGGTTTTGGGAGTAGTTTTTACTTAAATTGCCATTCTAGTATGTGATGGAATCGCCTATTGTCCCCCTCACTCTGCTCTGCCTAGAAGGTAACTTGTTTCATTGTCCAGCATCTCCACTGTGTGTGTGTTCCCCACTCATTGGTGACTTAGTAGCACTCTCAGTTGTCAGATGGACTGTTGCAGTATTGTAGTGCTTGTGTTCAAGTCACCCTTGTTTTACCTAATAATGGCCCCCAAAGCAAAAGAGTAATTATACTGGTAATTTGAATATGTAAGACTAGTCTTTGTAAAGGGATTCCTTTAAGTAAAAATATGAAAGTCCTTTACTTAATAAAGGAAAAAACATATTCTGAGGTTGGTAATATCTACAGTAAGAATGAACCTTCTATTCAAGAAATTGTGAAGAAGGAAAAAGAAATTTGTGCTAGTTTTGCTGTCACACCTCAGACTGCAAAAGTTATGACCATGGTGCATGGTAACTGCATAGTTAAGATGGAAAAGGCATTAAATTAGTGAGTGGAAGACATGAACAGAAATATATGTATGATTCAAAAGGACCCACAGTTTCAGGCATTCACTGGCTGTCTTGGAATGCTTGTCCTGTCAATAATGAGGACTACTATTTATCAATATCTTTAACCTACAGTCTGTCATGTTTGTCAGCTGATGTATCTTGCAAAATGCCTGATATAAGAATTTCTTGTTGTATTTTCCCCACTAGTTCTAAAGAGTACAAATGTAATGACATGAACCTAACAAACAGGAGAGGATGTCCTGTAAACTGACAAAATAGTTTTTAAAAAATCAATCTGTCAAGATCGCTCAACTGGCCTGCACCATAGTGACCAGAGGCTGTGATGAAAGTGATTAAGTTTGATCATTAAGGATGCCAGGAATCTCCTGTGAGTCCTTAGAGGAGCACACTGCCTATGGGCTTTAATGACTCCAAGTAGTTTGCAGTCCACCTTCACAGCAGGGACCTGAACATCTAGGTCACTGCCCCTGTCACCACCAGATTGGCCACAACTGACATGATTACAGAAATTTCTTTCCATTTCACCTGTGAAATAGAGTTCACTGACTTGCTCTGACATGCATGTTTCTGGGAACCTTAACCTCAGTATGAGCAAGATGTGACATGAAAGCAATTTATTCTTTTCTTATTCATTCATTCAAACAAATATTTATTAAACACCTGTTATTTGCCAGGAACTGTGAATGGCATTGAAGATAAAATGGTGAGCAAAAATAAACAAAACCCCTAACTTTATGGATTCTGGTGAGAAGAAAAGACATTAATCATATAATCACACAAACCAAGGAGGTTGGAGCAGTGCCCTGGGAAAACATAGGAGACAAAGATAGACCATAACCTTGAACAACAAGGAGCCACTGACTATTCTAACCGTATCTTTGGAATGGTTGCTTGGTTGGATGGAGAAAAATTGGGTGGTGGCTGAGGATGTAACATTTGGTAGGGAACAGTGCAATATTTGGAGCCTACTGCTGTGGCCTGGGAGAAGCAACGACAGTAGTTTGTACTAGGATAGACATAAAGATGGAGTTCTTCATATTCTCTTTGCTTCCTTCTACTCATCTGCATTGTTGAACAAGGTCCCTAACACCATAGCAATATCACTGAGAAGGGAAAATGAACTCAAGGGGAGCATAGAGATCTCCTATAAACCATTTTGCCTGTCACCTGAAGGACAAAACTAAGCTAATGTGCCTTTTTTCTGGAGCAAGCCTGGTGGTAAGACACCAGCTATTCACTACAGTAAGCCAATGAATTCCCACTTTGTGTGGTGTTTTCTGACACCAAGTATATAATTCCAACACAAATCAATTCTCTAATTCTCTGACTCCAATGGGTATCCTACAATTCAATGCAATATTGACACTAACTACCTAGACTTAGCTCAGCTCTCACAAGTTATCAATAAAGTTCTTCAATTCTGACACTAACTACCCAGAGTTTGCACAGACCCCTGAAGTTAAGGGCCCAGTTTTATAAGACTTGCCTCACTTCAGACACCAATCTCAAGTCTGAGGTCCCCAGGCTACTTGCACTCTGTCCAGCTTGGCTACAAATGCAGGATTTCTCATAAACCCTCCTTCAGGTTTGATAATTAGCTAGAACTGCATGTTTGTAATTGGACCTGTACAGTTCAAACCCATGTTGTTGAAAAAATCAATTGTATTTTCCACTTGAGTTTGGGAATATACATATGTGGAGGGTGTTAGGTTTCAAGGGATCCGCAAAAGTAGAGAAGGCCAGTAGCCAAACGTTGAACAAGATGGTTTGTTGAGTAGATGACACAGTGGGCTGGGGTCTTGGAGTCAGGTGCTAGAAGCCAGTGTCAGAGTGGGTGAGTTTTAAGGAGTTCTGAGACTTGGAATGTGGAAACAGCACAGGATAAGCTAAATCCCCTCCTTATATGGCCAGCGGGTTGGCCATTGGCCCAGCTGCAACCTCCTGATAGCCCCTGAGTCTAGGGCAGCTAAGGGGGACGAGGGGTGAGCTGCCTCATGGTGGACTTTTGTTTGGAAGGCAGGCTTTTGGATGGCTTTTCTTTAGAACTGCAGCCTTCCAAATGGTGGGCTTCTTCCTTACAGAGGGCTGACTTCAGTTTTATATTCAATACATGATTTTTTACTGCAAGGGCGATCAGTGCCACCTAATACCACATTGTTCAAGGGTCAACTGCACTATGCTTGTTTCCTATACATATATATGCATAATAAAGTTTAATTCACAAATTAGGCCCAGTAAATGATTAACAACACTAACTAAAAACAGAATAAAATAATATATTGAAAGTTATGTGAATGTGGTCTATCTTAAGATACCTTATTGTACTGTACTCACCTTTTCATTTAAAGGAGCACTTTACAAAGGCTTCCCTTTGGCATTTTTGAGTTGCCAGCATCACTCCTCTTGTGTATTGGGTCCATTGTTGAGTAAAATAAGGGTTATCTGACCACATGCACTGTAATATCCTGACAGTTAACCTGATAATGGAAAGACTTATAGGACTAAAAGGCAGGAAGAGTATACAGTGTGGAGACACTGAACAAAAGGATGATTCACATCTGGGTGGAACTCAGAATAATGGTGCTATTTGCTATGGATTGTTTATTTCTATAATTTCCCATTTTATAGTTCCATGATATGGTTGACCATGGATAACAGAAAATGCCCAAAGCAAAACCGTGGATAAGGGAGAGGTGGCTACTGCACATAAATTGGGCATTTAGGAGGAAAGTCAGGGTATTTGAGAGTCATTGAGGTAAACATAATATTTAAAGTCATGGAACTGGATGGATTTATCATGTCATGAGGGTAGGTATGTGGAGAAAAGAAGGTCAAAGGCTAATGGATTTGGTGAAGAAAATATGAGGTCAGTCTTGTCTGGAAACCACTGTTTACAAATAAGAATAAAATATTTATCACCTGAGAGAGGCTGGAAGAAATGGGGCATATAGAGTGAAGTGTATGTGGAGAAAAGTTTAGTTATGAAGTCAGGGAGGTGAACGGGCTATACTAGGAAGGGCAGAGCACCCAGCAGAGTGCCCACTGAGATGTGTGGTCATGAAGTGAGACCAGTTTACCTGCTTGGAGATCTCCAGCAGTGCTCAGCTGCAGGGGTGCTGGTACAGAGTAGGGAAATTTGGATTTTAATAGGCCAGGGTTTAATCCAATGAGTTGAAAGGTGGCAGCAGGCAAAGAAGGAGGGGGTGGTCTGTAATAAGAAATTTGGCTCACCAAAGAAATATCAGGCCTTTGTTCTGTGAACTGTGAAGTAATCTTGACACTCTTGGAATCCCCTCAGTGATAAATGTCTTTTATCATTCATAGTGGGGCCTCTGGCCACACCTAATAGTTTATGGAAACAAGATGGTTCAGGTTGGAACTGGCTACTTCTATAGTAGCAGGGTTGGTCACTGCAGAAAAACCAACTATTGTTTAGAGAGAAGGGTCTTTGAGTCACATGGTATCAGTTAATATCCAGGCAGAGTTTACATATGGGCAATCAATTGATATTTCCTACAGAATGAAGCTTTAATAAAAACTCTAAACTCCAAAGCTTGGATGAACTTCTTGCACTTGGCAATACTTAGTGCATACTGTCACACATCAATGCTGAAAGTATTGATGAGAATAATAAATGCTTTGTGTTTGGAAGTTTTTTAGACTCTGACCTGTAACTTTTTTCCCCTAGCTAATTTTAATATATCCTTTTCTCAGAGTAAACATAACCATGAGCATAATAGCTTTCAGTGAATTTTATGAGTCTTACTAGCAAATTACCAAACCTGATGGTTTTAGAAACCCCTCTGTTATGGTTTAAATTGTATCAGCCCCATATTTATATGTTTCAGTCTTAACCCTCAACCCCTTATTTGAGAATCGGGTTGTTGCAGATATAATTAGTTAAGGTAAGATTATACCCCACTAGCTTGGGGACCTAATCCAATATGACTGGTATCCATATATATAAGAAAAAAGGGGGGGGGGGATTTAGACCCAGACACACACAGGGAAAGTGTCATATGAAGATAAACCCAGGGTAATGTCAAAAATGACCAGCAAAACACTGAAATCAAGGAGAGAGACCTGGAACAGAGTCTCCCACATAGCCCACAGAATGACCCAACACTCCCAACACCTTTTTCTTGGACTTCCGGCCCCCATAGTTATGGGACAATAAAGTACCGTTGTTTAAGCCACCCAGTCTGTGGCACTATGTTACAGCAGGAAACTAATATATGCCCAAAAGTGTGGTTGGTGTCAGAAGTCTTGGGCAGGCCCAGCAGTCTGGAGGACTATGCCGTTCACATCACAGTTTGGCTTACTGCAAGGAGGTGTCTAGGCTAGATACAGGAAACTATGATGACATGTGGGGAGATGGATAGTGAGAAAAAGAGTAGGAACAATAGATTGAAGGGTCCAGTGTAGTTAAAGAATGATTGTACTTGAGATTAGAGACTGAGATGGAAAGATGCGGTTGGTGATCACAGAGTTGTTATTGGACTAAAGGGGTCTATTTGCCTGTGTGCATCAGAGTCCAATAATACACAAAGGGGAGTCTGCAACAATTTAGGAAGTGGCCCACACCTGGAGCACCCAGAGACAGTTGAGTTTATGTACAAATAAATACCTGGCTTTCTGATGGCTTCCTGAGGATGACTTAAACAGAACAAAAATCATTCATCAAGGCGACTAAGGGAGTCAGGATCATTGTGTCCACTGACTGGGTGGCACTAGGGTAAGGGATAATTGATTGGTGCACCTGGGCCTGATGTCAGACATGGCTCTTGTTTTGCCACTTTTCTGGGCCTGGAGCTGAAACACAACTGAGGCCTAGATGTTATGTCTAGTTTGATTGAAACTCAATCTCTGTGGTCAACAGACCTGAGGCTTTGTTCCTAAGATTATTTGATGCTGATCAGAACCTCATTGTCCTGAGGAACTAATGATGAAGGCAGTGGACACGCAAAGGAAAGAGGCAGGTGAGTTGGGGTGCTGGATAAGGCCAGTTTGAATCAAAAAATAAAGGAGAAAAGATCATATTAAAGAAATAGAGTTTCTATGCAGTTACCATTTCCTGCCTTTCTTTTGATCATTCCTCAGCCTTGAGCAACATAGGGCAACTGGGTCCAGGTCCAATTACAAGGGAAGATTAGCTCATAAGATGGAGTCAAATTGTCAGCCTACTGTGCCCTTATTATATGGCTCTTACAATCTCACACACTCACCCCTTCTGTAGTCTCTGAGTCTTAAAGGGGTTTCATTTACAAGCAGGAATCACAGCAATTATAGAAATAGCAGTAGGCCAGGATACCTGCATCCTAACTACTAACCAGAGCAAACCAGTTAGCCTCTGATTCTTTAACACTGCCGTTCAAGAAAACCTCTAGATGGAAGGCTCAGGCCTTCATTTTGCTGAAACGAAGGCAAGCAATGACTATCCAACAGATTCCCCTGGACTGCAGTCTAAACATCCCTGATGAATATCCTGACACAAGTTCAAGCCAGCTCTCTATGTGGCTTATACAGCATTCAGTCACCTAAACCATTCAAGCATGAGCTGTTATGATAATTTCTCTGACATTTACACTAAGTCATTTATCTGGTGTCTGCAATTGCAAGGCTAAGGGGGAAAAAAACCCAAAAAACAGTTTTAGTTCTCAATAATTCCAAGGCAAAAACTGAGGGAAAAATAAAATACTAGTTCAAAAGATTGTAGCCAAACAATTTTACTAGAAAAATTCAAGATTCAGTTCAGTCTATAGCTGAAAACTAAGACTCTAAATAAAGATAATTAATCTAAAGAACCTAATAGCCACAACTGGACATTATGATTTCTATCAAAACTGTTTTTCTGTCTAAAATCACCCTCATGTTATTAAAGATAGTCAAGTTAAGACTAATTTATAAGTCTAGTTTCAATAAACGTGGCCTGTTATTTGCATAAATATGGAAAGAATAGTAATTGAATATATAGGCTCTTTTAAATCTGCTTTGCTGGAATTTCATAAGAAATCTCTAGATTCAACTTTAATTAGCCTCTCAGGCCTAAGAAGTCAAGCTGCATAGTTGCCATTAGCATTTGCCTATAATACCTATCAATTTGGGTGAATTCCTCAGGTTCTTGAGGTATCTCCAAATGTCCTGAAGTTCTTCCTTTTCCATTTTCCAGGAAAACTATCATCATATTTTACCTGAAAAGGCAACTGTGAACCATGTTAAGTGAGGTATCAGGTTGTTTCCCCAAAGGACTTTGATTGGCTTCCAAAGTCATTCTTAATTCCTTAAAGCTTTTTGTTGACATGCAGTTTATGCGTATTTCTCTCAGACCACTCCAGTCAAAGTCCTGATAATAAGCCAATTTCCAATTGTAGCCTGTTATAAAAACAACATATTCCCATTGAATTTATGCAAAAAACCACCTTGCCATAAAAATAATCATACTCATTCAGAGTCTCCAAACTTCCAAAGGGATCAAGTAGAGAGAAAAATATAAATTATTCAATATTGCTTATAAAGGTATAATTTACCAAATTGCTCTAAGTCATAGATAGTTTAAGAGAAAACAAGTCTTCTTGTATGTGGGGAAAAAGACTAAAACTTAGCAATATTTCCATAAATGGTGATAAAAATTATTATCCTAAGTTCATTCAGTCTCATAATTAATTCTTATCTATCTTGACATTTTGACCACATTTTTAAAATCTAGCTATTCCTTAGAACTTTATAAATCTTCATTTAGTTTAAAGGTATGACATGAAAATTTCAGAACAAGTCAAAATCCTTTTCATGAATCTTTCTGAAGGTGAAATGTACTTGCCCAAGTAACATAGTAAACCAATCGCTGTCTATAAATTACAAAACTTAAAATGACATGGTTATAGAGCTGATTATAATGTAATTGACAAAGAACTTTGCTTTTCTGTAACATAATATTTTAAGATAACAACAATTACAAATAAGTATTAATTCAGAACTTGTAGATTCCTGGAGGTTTTTATATAATCTTCAATATGCAAGATAGAACAAAAGTAGATTTAGAGTTATTTGTGTGGAAAATATAATAAATAAGAATATAAGAATAAACTGTTTTGTATCCTCACAACTATAAACCTACTTCTGCTCCACCTTGTATACTATCCATTTAATAATAAGAATATATACATACAGATACAACACAACTTCCTATGCAATTCTAGAATGTTAGAGCCCTGGCTGGTGGCTCAGTGGATAGGCACCAGCCTGTGAACCCAAAGGTCGCTGGTTCGATTCCCAGTCAGGGCACATAATCATGTTGCAAGTCAGTTCTCCAGCCAGGTCTGTAGCTGGAGGCAGATGAAAGGCAACCATACATTGATATTTCTCTCCCTTTCTTCCTCCCTCCCTACTCTTCTTTCTGAAAATAATTAATAAAATCTTTTTTTTTTTTTGTAAGATTTTATTTCATTATTTTTTATAAAGAGGGGAAGGGAGAGAGGCAGAGAGGGAGAGAGACATCCATGTATGGTTGCGTTTCACCTGCCTCCAGCCACAGACCTGACTGGAGACCTGGTTTGCAACCTGGTTATGTGCCCTGGCTGGGGAATCGAACCTGCGACCTTTGGGTTCGCAGGCCACACCTTATCCACTGAGCCACCAGCCAGGGCTTTGAATAAAATCTTTAAAAAAGAAAAAGAAAAGAGTCTCCTGTTAAAATCTGAACCTGGTAAATTCTCAAACATACCTGACCAAAAAGATCATAGCTCATTCTTAAACAATGTTAAATTATTTATTTTCCCAAAGTGACAATAAAAATGTATCAAATAAAACTGTAGTTAGCAAAACTTTACTTTTTAGGATTTAAAAAATTGTTTTATTAAGTAATCAAGGACCTGATCAAGACAATAGAAAACTATTTTAATAAAACATAGAATCTCTGCTTCCTAGGTAGGAAACATTCTATAATACCTTATATGAAGCAGAAAAACATATATTTAAAAACTTTTTTCTTTTTTAAGAAAGTGAAAAAGAACAAAACTCATTCTTCACTTACTTTTGTGACCTAAATTCATTTGCTTAATTAAGTTTCAATCTTATTCAGCTTAACCATATATAAATTCTCTTCAATTTTTTTTCTAGATCTAGAACTTTCTTAGTCTCTCTTGATTTGTCTTTTCCTATTCATTCAGAAATAGCCAATCTTAATTTAGGACACTACCATCTACTATCTCTACTGTTTCTTTCCATTTTAATTGGAAATCTTAACTCTTAGAAACCTCAATTTCTAGTGACAACTAAAAAGTAAGGAATTGGTATTATTTAGATTGATACATTTATTAACACATTTAATAATTTCTAAATATATATTTTCTCATAGCACAATTTAATTGGAACAAGATATAGCTCCTCTATAATAAGCAGAAAGTAGATATTACATCCAGTAATTAATGTTTCATTACTTTATCTTATTTTGAAATAGTTTGGACATTTAATAAATATTCATTATTTAATTTAGCTATCAAAACTATAAAGTTTCAAGTTACCAAAGAGATTTATAAAACTGTATAATTACAATATAATTATTGTTAGAGTTAACCTAAGAAACCTTTTTATCTCACATTTATTTAATTTACTTGCTCCTAACAATTAAGTTTATATTACTAATGAAAATTTCATTACACTAAGTTTTTTGCTGACAATTTTACAACAGAGATAACATGAAATTACTTATTAAATCCAGGTAGAATAAAGGTATTATTTAAGTTGGTGATTTTAAATATATGCCTACTTATCCAAACCAAATACAAATCAGCTTTAATATAAAATCTTTTCCTAGATCACATTATTCTGAAAAGCATTTGAATTAGTTTATTTTTGATAATTTTCATATAAGCACTTGTTTGTATAAGACAATTTTTAAAGGTCTTGTTTTTTAAAAAATGTAACAATGTCATCCAGAAATAGAAAATACTATAGTAGAGAGTTAGACAGGCATGAGCAGTGTAGGATGATGGGCCAGGTATGGAATGTCATCAGGGTGAAAGCTCCTGGTACCTAGCAACAGGCAAAACTGGGAAAACAAGGTCCTCACCCCCAAGGTGACCTTTCTGCCCACAGCATACCACTGGTCATGTGGTTTAGACCTCCTGACCTTTCATATGCTGGTCATGCAGTTTGGGGACAGAGAATAGCCTCACATGACTCCCATACAAGCCCTTTCACAACCATTCGCATTAAGCAATAAGCCCTTAAGACAATGAGATGCTGGCCTGCATCAAATAATCTTATGAACAAAGCCTCAGGTCTGCTCACCACAGAAACAGTTTTGGGTCAAACTAAAGATAGCATCTAGGCCTCAGTTGTGTTTCAGCTCCAGATCCAGAAAAGCAGCAAGGCCAGGTAGGATGATGCCATAGCTGACCTCAGGACTAGCTGTCAGATTAATGATTCCTGGTCCTGGCTCAAAGCAATCAGTGGAGACCATGTCCTTGAAAGAACACATGTGGGAAGCTGATGAATATTCTCTTGAGATCCTCCTCAGGGACCTCTCCTAAGATCCCCATCTTTGTAGAGCAGATAAAAACCCTCAGGATGAAGGTCCCAACATTTGCTCTGGTGTTCTCTCTCTCCCACCTCCCTCTCTCTCTTTCTCCCTCTCTCTCAAAGCCTGTGCCTTTCCCTACCCCTTTCTCAGGTACATTTTCTCTGGAGCATGCCAAGGCCCCTCTCCTTTTCCTATGTGCATATATCCTTGCTTTCTTTCTGCTACATTTCAAGGGTCCCTCTTTTGCCTCTGTAAATTGTTTCCTGAGTCCACACAATCCAGCTGGCTCACTTTTTCTACTTTTGTGACTTTCTAAATAAACTTTGGCTTGTAGTTGAGTCCTGATTCTTTCTTAGCCAGAACTCAGGTACCAAGATTGCTGAACCAAGGTCTAATCGCTGGTGAGACCCTGGTGCCGTTCCACTGCTAACAATACAGCAACACACATGGACATACAGACAGACAGATACAGAGATCTTTCAGCCATGACATAGGCCCCATAAAGCAAAATTCACTAATTTAGAAAGGAACATCTAGAATAAGTTAAATTGATCTGCTCAGGTGATCAGGATTTGTTTTTTGTTTCTTTAAAAAAAAAAATTACCTCTGTGAAACTTGCATCTTTAAAGATGGCCCAGATAGGAGTTCTTGGAGAAGGCTAGGTATTTACATCTCAAAGATACAGGGTAGAAATGCAAGCTTCTCCTGGAAGGATATTGTTTCCATAAAGCCAATCATTTGTAAGCCTTTTGAGACGAATAGTGGAGGTTTGGGGAAAGTAAAAGAATTGGTGGACTTTCAGTTATTTTAGGAGCCACACACCTGGCCTCAAAAAGACCTCATTTCTAAAATAAAGACAGTTGTTTTTAATACCTCAAGAAGTGGGCTGCCACCTATATATTGGCAAAGGATTGACAAATCCATCCACCCATTTTTGGAATGTTTCTTTCCCGCTGGGTCCTTTTTTGTTGTTGTTGTTGTTCTTTTTCTTTTCCTTTTTAGGCTCTAACAGTAGTTATTAATTTGGCCCAATTTCTGATAAAGACATCATTATATCTTTTTGAATATCTTGTCAGGCTTCAGCTGGGACAAACAATAAATATTTCTTGCACTATTAAAAAATTCTTTGGGCACAAAAGGGTTAATATACTTTCTAGAGTCTTTTTCTCTGATAGCCAAAAGAAAGAACTGGCAGCTTTCATGTCCCAGCTCCCAGTTAGACACAATGTCTATTTCCACAATATAATCTGGTGAGAAATGTAATTAATTAAAGTCCATGTATCTTTAACATAAAGCTCATTTAAACATTTCAATTTTCCTAATGTTATCAATCTTTACATTTCCATGTTCTTTAATTTAGTTGTAGTCTGAGTCAGGGCTTCATTCACCTTTAAAAAAAATTTTTTTTTAGCCTCACCAAAGACAAATTTTCATTGTTTTTAAAGAAAGAGAAAGAAGAAGAGAGAAACACTGGTGTGGCAGAGACATCAGTTGGTTTCCTCCTGTACATGCCCAGACCGCACCAGGGCCAGGGAACGCAGGACCTAGGTATGTTCCCTGACCAAGAATCAAACCCACTGCCTTTTGGTTATGAGACAATACTCCAACCAACTGAGCCACACTGTCCAGGGCCACCAATAGATTCTTGTACCACAGTTTAGGAATTCCCATCTCAGAGGGTTCTGGAAATTTCTTTTTTCTATCCCCGAATCATTTTACCCACTCTTGAGTAAAACAGCTTTGAGTTCCCGATGAGGGATTCAGCCAAGCAATCCTGGCCCTGTTATTATTCTTTGATTTAACCAGCCTAGTGTCCCAAGCAATTGCTGGTCAGGTTTCTCATTGTAATCTCTTCCTTCTGTAGTAGGCATGTAGCTAGTCATGAGCAAAGCAGGAAGGGTAGGCTAGGTGCAGAGGGTTACCAGGGTGTTAAACCCTGGGTGCTCAGCAATAGACAAAACCATAAGCTCTTACATGACCACACCCTTAAGCATTAACTCCTGGAAGTTCAGCTCCAGGCCCACAGAAGCAGCAAATCAGATGAAGTGGCCCCGGGGAACCAACCAATCAGTGGAGACCACGAGGAGGTACACCTGGAAAGCTGATGGATGTTCTATTGGAATTCTCCCCTGCAACTGACACACAAAAGCCCTTAGTTCAAGGACCCAGTGCATTTCTCTGTGGAGTGTGCCCATGTTCTTCCCACTCCCTTCTTTTCCCTGGGCACCCTCTCTCCCTGGAATGTGCCTGAATCTTTCTTCCTCTTCTTTCCTCAAAATGTGTTTTCTTTCTTGTCTCTTTCTTTCTCCTAAGTTCCAAAAGCCCACCTTTTGTCTCTGTAAGTTTATTCCTGATCTTATTACTACAGTTCACTTCTGCCTCTGTGAATTTCAAAATAAAGTTTCTCTTATAGGTTGAGTCCTAGCTCTGAATTCTTTCTTAGCAAGAACTCAAGTACCGAGGTTGCAGAACCAAAATCTAATACCTTGTGCCATTTTTCCACCAGTAACACTTCCAGTCTTTTAAACTTCTCCATGCTGGGGTAAATAGGACAGACTTGCCTGGGGCCCTTTATCCTTAAGATAAAGGTCAACAGGGGGTCAATTTGGCCCCTGGACAGCCTTTAGTAGTGCTATACTAAAACCCTTGTCTTATCCCTGTTTTATTTAGCCCATTTTTTTCTTTCCTAAGTTTGTAACTAAATGTACTCTAGTTCTATAAGATATAGCCAAAAGAGCTACATTGGGGTACAGAGATGGAATTACCCATGATATTAATTCAGGTCTTTATTAATCAAAGTAATGACTTGTTTTTAGCTTGAGCAATTTTAACTGAGTCTGAGGATTTTTAAAAAGATTTTATTTATTATTTTCAGAGAGAGGGGAAGGGAGAGAGGCAGAGAGGGAGAGAGACATCAATGTATGGTTGCCTTTCACCTGCATCCAGCTACAGACCTGGTTGGAGACCTGGCTTGCAACCTGGTTATGTGCCCTGACTGGGAACCAAACCAGGGACCTTTGGGTTCGCAGGCCGGCACCTTATCCACTGTGCCACCAGCCAGGGCTGAGGATTGTTTTTCACAGAAATGAACAGTTATAAGATCTAACAATTCAGCAACTCATATCTCCCTAAAGTTTGGCCAGCAAGTCAGACACAACAGAAAGTACAATAGGAAGGGCTGAGCAGCCTATGCTTCCCACTACATCTCAAACCATGAGTATTATTTCCTTAGAGGGAACAAACACAAGGTCTGCTCAGTCTGGTAAATTTGAGGTGATCAACTACCTCAAGTTCGGCCAAGATGAGCTTCTGCTGCCCATTCCTTTGAGGTTTGCTGAAGCCTGGTCAGAGCTGGCCCACTTACCACAAATGAGACACACATATAACAGATAATGAACACAGCCTCAGGCAAACTGACAAGCAAATTTCTCCTTCTTCGTTTCACTGAGTTTCCCCAAGTCCGGGAGAAAGAGATTAGATCAGACAAACTAAAATTTCTCCGGAACCGTTTTACTCCCTGTTTCCATTTAGGTTTCCCTGAGCCTAAAGAGGGTGGTTCTCCTGGGGCTGTCACCTGAAAAACCTCACCATGAGACATCTTCAACTTCCAAAACCAAAGTAAATTCCATATGTAGGCCTTTTCAATTATTTTTTTCCTTATGTTGCAAATAAAAGTGCCATAAGCCAGGGGCACCCAGTCACGGACTACCATACAGCCTCCACCCTATTTGCTGGCTTACTGAATGGCACTTCCATCTATCTAGGTACCCAAACCTGAAACCTTAGGTAACCCTAGGCTCCTTACTGTATTATTTAGGATACATGAGGCTAGGCTGCAATAACAAATGACTCCAAAATCTCTCTCTGTGGCTTTCAGCACCAATATTTATTTTATTTTTCATTTCTGCTGCTTGTAATGTGCAGTGTCTGAATCTGTGGGCTAAATGATCTTCCTCTGGACCCAAACTGATGGAGCTGCTCGCTTTGGAACATTGTTTATCCTATAGCAGAGGGAAGAGAGAACATGGTAATCACACACTGGATTCTAAAGTGTCTACTGGGAAGTGTTATACATTACTTCTGCTCACATCTTATTGGCCAAAGCCTGATGTCCATGAGATTGAGAAGTGTAATTCTTCCCAGAGAAGGGAAGCAGATATTTCTGTCTGTAAAAGTGTGATATCACTCTTTCAAATCAAAGCTCTTTCCCTTTCTAGCAGTGTGAATGTGCTATTAATTTCCTTTCATGTGTTAGATGTCTGGGACCCTTATATAACCTTTATGTTTAGGACCAATAGGGACTTCTTGAGAATACCACTTTGATATACCTAATGTGCAAGGTATATGCTCAGTTGAATGGAAACATAATTTAGAGCAAGTCAGGCTCCCAAGTGGTAAGACTTGGTGGTGGGTAGGCATCTTCCTTGATCCCTCCCCATTGACAATTTTATGTCATTTTTACTCCTTCAATCATTGCTCAAATTCCACTAATGCCTGTTTCATCAGCCATTACTACCCAATACTCTTCCTTTCCACTTCACCTATGAACATTTGAGTTGTTCTTTTTTATTCATCAGATTGTGATGACTGGCCTCTCTCTTCTTCCTTTCTACTTATGTCATTATTGGGAACTTCAACATCTGTGAGGGTAATCACTGTCAACATTGTGGCCTCTTAGTTCCTCTACCTCTCTAACTCTCATGATATTTTCCTCCACCCCATTTCAGCGGGCTTTCCCTTGGTCTTATGTTAAACTTTGTAATACTAATAACTACCATGCCTCCAAAAGTCTCTATTGTAAGGTAGACCGTGTAGCCACATAGAAAATTTCTTTAATATGACTTTTTCTTCTTTTCCTTTTTAATTCAAACTGGGCTCATCAAGCACCCTGACTCATCTACCTCTTTCTTCCTTGCATGTTGACTCCCTTAAGCAATAAGCCCCTGGGACAGTAAGGTTCTGATCAGCCTCAAATAAGCTCAGGAAATAAGCCTCAAGTCTATTGACCACAGAGACGGAGTTTCAATCAAATGAGGGATAACACCTTGGCTCAGGTGTGTTTCAGCTCCAGGCCCAGAAAAACAAACCAGACAAAGCAATCTCACAGGGACCAGATGTACTAATCAACTACTATCTCCTCTAGAGCCAACCACTCAATAGAGACCAGGACCCTAACTCCCTTAATCACCATGTTAATCAGTTTCCCCTATATACCTCCCCAACCCGCCGCCCCCCCCCCCCAACTCCAGGAAGCCATCAGGGAGCCAGGTCTTCAAGCACTAGCTCACCTATGTCCAGGTCTGGGCCATTTTCTGGACTAACAAATTCTTACTTTCTTTGCTGCAAACTTCTATTTGTGCCTCACTGGGCTTTCATGCATGCAGGCAAGTGGACCCCTTTAGTCTGGTAACATTTTTGGAGCTTCATGTGGAGCTTTCCTTTTGCCTATAAATTCATGGACCCCTGACCCAGGGCTCACTACCAGCGAGAAACCTTGGTGTACCTGAGGTTTCAGGTTTGGGTACCTAGGTAGATAAAAGTGTCACTGACTAAGCCAGCAAATACAAGGTGGGGAGAGAAGACACTTTGTTCCATGGTGCGGTTTCTTTATCTAGCCTGGGCTTCTAGATAACCATTTCCAACTTTCCTCCACAGCTTAGTCAACCTGTGAATAAGCTTTGCAGTATTAATCCTCCGCACTGGAAACAACACCAAGGTGGTGCCCCTTACATTTTACCCCAGTGACATGCTCCATCCAGCTTAGTCTGAGTAGGGGTCGGGGTAGGAGGTAGGAGCATCTGTATACACCCAAAGTCACAGGAAAATGTCTTATTGTTCTCCAAAGTAACTTCCACAATGTCCACACAAAGAAAAGGCACCAGAAACGAAACAACGCAAAAAGAATTTTTTCCATGGCCTGGAATAAGTCATGTTAAAAACGTATTGTTTAGGCTACAAGTTCTTGACAACTTTTCCTTTTCTGTTATCCTTTACTAGTTATTCCTGCTCAATAACCATAAAAATAATGTGAACAGAACAATGCCTCATTTCACCTAGAGTTATATCCTCCTTAAGTTTTCCCCAGCAACCATTTTCTTGTATCCTTTAGGCAAGAGTGACTCAGACAACAGCCCTGCAGGTAGAACCATTATACATTTGTAACATCCTTCCCTGAGCTCACCTGATAGTGACTCTTGCATTAAACTTACCCCCAGAAGATGGGAGGAGGCACCTGGTAGTCACTAGTCTATTTGTTTGGTCTTCACTCCTGTCAGCCTTCCTTCATTTTGTGTCTTTGTCAAAAGCCTGCTGGACGACTTGAACACCCAAGCCCAATGTGCAATTGCTAACATTATTCCTTCCTCTTACAAATGGAGCTGCTATGCAGACCCTGCAGGAGGGACTAAGGGGAGAGACCCAGCTCACAGAGTCCATCAGAGCCTCCTCTGAGTAAGCCCCGAGATGAGCTCACTTTAGACTCCTATCATCACCGCATGTTTCTAGCAATGCTCCACTAAGTGGACCCCAGTCTCTGAGTCTCACCCCAACCAATTGATCCACCATGCAGCAAGAGAGCGCTTTCTAAAATGCAAATCAGATCAATAGCTGACCTGCTCACAATTTTTCAGCAAATTCCCATGATGGAGAAAATTAAACAACAACTCCTGAGCATTTATACAAAGCCCCTCACCATCTCTCCTTGGGCTTTTTCTAGGCTTTTTTCTTTGGTTATACTTTGGGTCTTTCTTACCCAGAAAATGTTTTGTAGGTTTTGAATATGAGGCCCCCTGTTACCTCCTCTGGAAGCTACCCCTGCTTGTCATGCCTCGCCCCATCCTGGATTCCATCCCAGCCTCAGTGGGATACGGACTCCCTTGTCTCACGAAACACTGACTGTGGCTGTGTTGCTGCACTACGGCTACAAATTCATTATTTGCTTATACAATGTTGTCTCCATCCCACTTTTAATTTACAAGAAAAGGAACTGCCTTACTCTGGCATCACTTCAGTGTCTGATATACAAGCAGGCTTTATTTCTGTTTACACACATTTACTGTGCAAAGTGGTGAGAATCAAAGATTAAAAACAAAATAAAACAAACAAACAAAAACAACCCAGTTCTTCCTGGACAGGAGCAGGCAGAACTGTACAACAAATCAGAACATAATACAAATAAATGTACTATGTAACAAAACCATGTCACAAGAGCTCCATACTTCTTTATTGAAGGAAAAAGGTGAATGAACCAAATAACAGAGTTAGAAGGAATTATGAATTATGA
Source organism: Noctilio leporinus (assembly GCA_004026585.1). Lineage (NCBI taxonomy): Eukaryota > Metazoa > Chordata > Mammalia > Chiroptera > Noctilionidae > Noctilio > Noctilio leporinus. The sequence goes on along the minus strand of PVIW01006920.1, from coordinate 43,407 downwards.
CTTTAGTGTTGTCTTCATTTAGAGATTAATATTGATTTAAGAAGATGCATATGGGTGCTGAGTTCACAAAGCTGAATCTGTGATGATTAATTTTATGTGTTAACTTGACTGGACCTTAGGATTGCTCAGATATTTGGTCTAATATTATTCTAGGTATTCCTATGAGGGTATTTTTGGATGAGGATCACATTTAATGTGTGATTGAGTAAAGTAGATTGTTCTCCCCAATGTGGGATGGGTCCTATCCAGCCAGTTGAAGGCCTGAATAAGCAAAAAGGCTGGCCCTCTCCCAAGTAAGAATTATTTTCTGCCAAAGAGTATGTGAAATAGGACATTTTCCTAACCTTGGACACAAGCTGAAGCATTGGCTTTTCCTGGATCTTAAGCCTGCCAGCTTTCTGACTAGAACTACACCACTGGCTCTCCTGTGTCTTCAGATTGTCAGCTCACCCTACAGATCTTGGGACTTGCCAGTCTCCATAACTGCATGAGCCAATATGCATACACACACATACACACAAACACCTCTGTCTGGAAAAAGCCCAGTCATTGTTAATATAACAAGAAAGGTTTGCATGAATTGATATAATCTGGCAGCCAAGGAGAGTGGCCTGGAATGCGCATGCATGAACAATGACGACTTCACTGTAGTAGTCATCAAGAGTGGCCATTGAGTGAGCATGTAAACTCTGGCTGTCTCATTCAAAATAACTGAATGAGCAATGAATCTGCATCTAATTTTTCACTAAGCTTGAACATTCCCCCATAGAAGCTATTCCAATGATTTAGAAGGCAGCAGCTATGAATAATTGGTGATTTCTTCACAACAATGTGCCAGCTCATGCAGAATTTTTTGGCAAAACATCTAATCACCCAGGTGTCTCAGCCCCTATACAGCCCAGGTTTGGCACCCTGTGACTTCTGGCTTTTCCCAAAACTAAGATTACCATTGAAAGGGAAGAGATTTCAGATCACCGATGAGATTCAAGAAAATATAACAGGGCAGCTGATGGTAACTGGGAGAACTGTGTGAGGTCCCAAGGTGCCTACTTTGAAGGGCACTGAGGCATCATTGTCCTATGTACAATGTTTCTTATTTCTTCTTCAGTAACTGTCCCTGTTTTTCATATTACATGGCTGGATACCTTCTGGACAGACCTTGTATACACACACAAAAGGGAACAACCAAAAAAACTCATAGAATTTATTTATAAAAAAATGTGTATTTATTTTTATAGGCTTGAACTTCAGTCACCTTCAAAGCACTCTCCATTTTATGCAACCACATGCTGAGCAGTTTTTTCCATGCTCAGAACAGTTTTTGAACTCATCCATTTTGATGCCTGTTAGTGCTCCTGCCATTTTGTTTGTTTGTTTGTTTTGTTTCACTTCTTCAACATTAGTGAAAAATTTCCCTTTGAGGATTTTTTCATCCTGGGAAACAAAAATAAAAAATTGCTCAGAGAGAGATTGGGTGAATAAGGAGGGTGGGGTATGGGGGCCATGCTGTTTTGGTAAAAAACTGCTGAATACTCAGTGCAGTGTAGGTGTGTGCTTGTAAATCATCCACTGTAAAATGGGCAAGCACATTGAAAGAGTGTTCAAAAAAATTCACTGAAGCCAAATGCAGCCTCTTACAACATTGCCAGCTGGTTCACTAATACAGATGGGTTTCTAGAACAGTCACCTAGCAGGAGAAAGACTGTGTACTACAAGGGGCCCACCCTGCAGAAAATACTTCCTGTATTTCCTTGGGACACCCCCTTATATATGTCTGACTATGTATGTATATCCTGTTGTTTCTACTTTTCTGTGGAACCCTGACCAATGCATCCTATTAGAGTGATGATGATAATAATGATAATGTTACTTAACCCGAGCTTGAGTTTTTGAGTAAGACAGACTTGGAACAAATCCCAGACTTACTATTGATTAGCTCTGTGACCCTGGGCAAGTTATGTACAAATTCCAAGCCCTAATATTCTCATTTGTAAAGTGGCAATAATAGTGGTGCCTATTTAATGGGGCTGCTAGAAGAATACAAGTAAATACACAAAAGGTGCACAGAACAATGATGAGCACACAGTAAGCATGCAATAAGCATTATTGGGTAGCATTTTCAGCTGTCAGCATTTAGTATTAATGCAATAAAATGGCAGTCACTATGTCATCTGCTTTGCCCTCACTGGCTTGTTCAATTCTCACACCCTTACTGTGGAGGGACCCATGCTGTTCCCAGAGTGCAGTGAAGAGAACCAGGGCAGCATGGGCCAGGGGTCAGAGACCGGCTTCTGGAATCTGACATGCCACCCATGGGAACATTATTCAAGCCTGTTTCCTTGCAATAGAATTGATTTGATAGAGTTGTTTGGAAGATTACATAAGATATAAAAAGCTTAGCATAGTGCTGGGCACACTTAAGCAGTTCACAAATGTGTTTGACCATGTTACTATTAAGATAGTCACAATAATTATGGTTAAGAGTCCCCGGTGATATTGAAGCTGAGGCTGGAGCCCTGGTCTGACTGACTCAAGCCCACATTTCGGACCCTACTCTGTCCTCCCCCTCAGCCCAGCTTTGCCCCCTCCAGGGCAGAAGCCAAGGATGGCACTGCCTGGCTTAAGCCCTGTGGAGAGTGAAACTATAGGAGAGCAACTCAAGAGATCCAACACAAACTGAACACATTAAATTCTGCCCTTCCCCTTCCCAGTCCTCTAATTAAGGTACAACACCTTCTCCCATGGCTCTGGTTTTATTTTTACAATTTTACTTCACAAAGTTGGTGCCAATGATTGTTTTAATTACTTATTCTTTGTGAAATTAAAAAGATAAGAAAAAACGCCCTGCCAAACAGTATTCACCATTGTTTGTTTATATTTGACCCACCTAAATATTTTCCCCTAAAAATGAGAAAAATATAAGCATTGCTCAAGCAGCCACCTGTGGGCAGGGACAATGTTTTGCACGTCACCTTCTCCTCAGTATTGCTGTCTTTACCCCAGTGCCATAGCTTCTGAAAGTTCCTGAAGGAGCAGGGGTGAGTGGGGCTCTCTAGAAAGCTCCCAGGAGTTGGAGTGGGATGACATGTGCACCAGTGAGACACCTGGCTCCCCACTGTTGTCCTCAACAAAGTTTTCATAGTGCTTTTCACAGACTTGTTTTTAATGGCGGCTCCCCTTACTCAGATATGTCCTTGACCTTACACTTCAGAATACTAATACCTTTGAGCTATTTATAAACCAATGATAATTAAGTTTTGGCTAAGGTACCTTTGTTGGTCCTCTCTGTGACAACACAGACCTTGGTGAGACAGCAGAGGGGCAATGAGAGCAACCAAAGGCCAGCTCTGGGCCTCAGGAACTAGGCACGGCCCAGCACTCCTCACCCTAGCAGGAGCCGCTAGGGATCACGTTGTGACCCTTCCTTGTCTCTCACGCCTCCCTGATTCCCCCCACTCCCCTGGCCCAGTGCTCGCCTTCTGAACCCTCTCCTTCATTTCCCTTCCCCTAAGACTGTGTAGGAGGCTGCCACCTCAGACTTCAAAGGGGCCAGCCCCACTATGCCAAGAAACCTAGATAATGGTTTTTGAACTTATTTTTTTTTTGCTAGCACACTCCCTAAAATACTTATTTTCAAGTTTTTGATCTCCTTCTAATTTTTTAAGTTTATCTGTAAAGTGTTGATCATGTTTAATGGCTAAAAGATGTGTGATTCCAGGCTGTATATTGTGTACGTGCTCTGAATACATTTTCATTAAACCTTGGCACTGCAGGTTTAGTTCATTTAATTCATAGAAAATGTCTGCCACCTAACTGAATAGACAAGGTGGCCTTCACTGCCAAACCAGTCGGCCAAATCAAGTTTGCATTCTGACACAAAATGCATGTCTTCGTTCTTAAATTTTAACCCTGTGACAAACATCTCATTTCTGAATTCTACATTTAAGACAGATGAGATCAATCAATCAAGCAATAATAGGTAGACAGAAAGACAGCTGGAAGAAAGGGAGGAAGAAGGTGTCTGGCCCTCCTTCTGAAACCAGCTTCCCATAACCCTTCTTGGCTAAAGTCTCTTTGCCAAGATTTTCCCTCAGCAGCTACACAGTTGCAAGCTGTACCTCTCTTTCAGTGCTTGAGATTTTTTTTTACACCCTGGAGAAAGGAACAACAGTAAAACTGAGTATAAGTTAAAGATATGGTTACTTCTAAAACGTAAACAAGGGCACTTGGAAAGGCAGGATGAGTTCTCAGGCAGACCACTTTTAGGAGAGACCTGGCTGGTGTGGCTCAGTGGGTCCTGACCTGACCTGAGAACCCAAAGGTCAGGGCACATAACCAGGATGCCAGCCAGGTCCCCAGCCAGGTCCCCAGCTGGAGGCAGGTGAAAGGCAACCAACCATGCAAGGATGTTTCTCTCCCTTTCTTCCTCCCTCCCTGCTTTTCTCTTTAAAAATAATGAATAAAAAATAGTTTAAAAAGAAAAAAAAAAGAGGCCCTATGAAGACTGAGGATCTGGAAAAGGATTCCACTGCAGCCCACATGCCCACTTCAAAGACCTATGTCCTTCTGTCCACCAGGGTCCCTGCCTGACTACAATGGGGCACATAGCAGAAGTGACCTATACCCGGCAGGTAGCAGAAATCAGAAAGGAATGTTTTTATTGTGTTAAGCCACTGAGACTTTCAAGATGTTTCTTATTACAGCATAAGATAACATATCATGACTAATAATACATAAAAAATAAAGTGAATATTCAACTAATATGCCCGTCCTTATGTCTGTACTTTAACTGATGTGAAATTGAGAAGTTAGAATAGGAGAATATATTGCCTAATCCTTCCTAAAACTCTCTGTCCTGATGTTATATTTCCCATATTGTCCTTAACATCTTCTTTTGCTCTCTCACTTCAAGATGTTCTGTTTCCCTTCTGAATGAGACATTTGCTTGAAGATGCAACTTCAGTGCCTCCAGGAGCCAGGCAGGCAGCATTAATGGGTAATTGGGAAAACTGGAAAGAACTTGTCTTGCCTAAAGGTATCCCAATTTAATTAAAACAAAGAAAAAGCAGCATGGGGGGTGATGCACTATGCCAAATAAATATAGCTCTGATATGCTGGGTTGTGACCTTTGTAGAATTCATAAGAAAGTCATTTCTCCTACTGGTGTTCTAACCTATTATTCTGAGCTTTCATTTTATCTTTATAAATGGTAGTAAATAAAAAGTGTTTAAATTTTATAAGTGGTTTACTGCTAATCTCTCCAGCAAAAATATAAGCTTCCTTAAATTCATCTCAACTCTGTCCTACATAGATTCTGGTACTGTTTTCATAAATGTTTTTTGATATGATCTGCTTTGAGGCCTTATCTGAGAATGGAAGGTACAAATACAAATTATATTATAATTAGCATAGCACAGAATATTTCATTAGTATGCCTTAGCCACCAGGTTCATTTCTCTTCCATGGAGCGCCTATGTCATTGTAAAGCAACTCTCAATGCCAATAATGCTATTACCTTCCATAAATACCCTTGCCCCTACCCCTGGGTGAGTGAGAATGTAGGGTGAGCCAGGTAGGCTAAAAGGTTCTTCTTTGGTTGATAGAAACCCTGTGTCAGTGATTGTTTTAGGGAGTCTCTAGACTCTAGGTAACACAGCATACACTTCCATCTGCCTGAGGAATAGATGATGACAGATGATTCTTCCTTAGAAATAAGAGCCCAATGTCAGTCTTTATTGACTCCAGTTGCTACACCCCACTAGGCAGGGCAAACAAGCTCCCTCTGCCCTGTGGAGGTTTCAGGAGTTTACCTATGTCCTAGCACTATTACCTATCTCAATTCCATTTACTTATGCCAATTAAATTTGTCCATTTTAATGTCATAACAATTGCTGCTACAATGCAATGTACCCATCACTATGGAATGTTTTTTCCCCTAAACATCAATCAAGACTATTTACTGCCTCCAAAAATATCACAAAAATCAATGACACTTTCCCAGTATTTCCCCACAGTTTCATTATTTCGAAACTTTTAATCTAGCAGATAATAATAAAGTTTAGTAGGAAAATTTATTTAAGGCTGGGAGAAAAGTGTTGCATAGTATTATTAGAACCTTGAAGAGGGCTTTACTCGGAGAACTGTCTGGCTACCATCCCTACTATCATACCCATTCTCATCTATGAGCTAAAAATTGCTCTGCGCTGCACACAGGCCCTGAGACACACACATTCTCATAGCAACTGGAGGCATTACCACCATCTTTGCCATCACAACTTTCCACACTGGACCAGGGCTTGGAATCCAGAGACCCAAGGGACCATGACTTACTGAACCCTGATATGTCACCAAGTCCCCAGTTTGTCTGCTGTTGTGCAGGGATACTCCTCAAGAACATGGCCCTCTTATTTTCCTGATTCAGCCTGTCTTCTGGATCTCTTTTTCCTTTGAGTCACTATCTATGTCCAAGAATCTTCTTTCCCAATCTCTCATTTCAGTTACCATTTATAATATCTGTTACCTTCTTTCCAAAGAATCTATTAATTTTACCGCATGAATGACTCCCTCACTCTGCAGAGAGTAAGTTTCTTCCTAGCCCTCCCAGACTTTGCAAATGCTATTCCGCCTGTGTGGATCTACCACCTCTGAAATGTGTATGTTGTTGGAAGTAGGACACATGGATCACAGCTCCCCTTGTCTTCCTTGGCCATGCCCTAAATGTGCTAAGGTGCCCATTCTCTGTGTGTCTAATCCATCCTTCAAGCTGTCCCTCAACTTTGTTACTGACTTGCCTTTCATTTGACCCTTTCCTGGCATACTATGAACTAGTTGAGAACACTCAGCTTTATTTATCTTTGTGTCCAAGGCCACTACTAAAAGGAAGGCAGAAGGGAGGCAGGGGAAGAAGGAGGGAGGAAGATAGAAAGGAGGTAGGGTTTTATTTTAAGTTTTTGCTTTCTTAACTTATTTTATTGTCATAATATCTGATTTCCCTTAAAATTTAACAACAGAAAAATAACTTGAAACCCTACCTGAAAAACTAAAGAACTAAAAACATAAAACACTATAATAAAAAGAACAGTTGTCGAGTGATTACAATTAGCCACTTGCTTTTTAACTAAACATCATTTTAGTCAGAAACATCTTTAGTCAGTAGAAAGTTACCTCTTCCCCAGCATCTTTAAAGGCAGAACAAAAACATTGAGTCCCTAGGGCTAAGAATCTGACAGGCTGTGAATCCACAGAGAATATTACCTGTGGGGATTGCAGTTACTGGTCGGAAATCATTTGCTCTTTAAGAGTCTGTAGCAATAACACACCAAAATACTCATAAATCTGAAGAGGCTGATCAACCAGCAGCTTAACCACTGAGGATTTCGGGCATTGGATTCCAGGGTAAAAAAGTAATAAATAAATTTATCCAACTGTTAGCTCCAGGAACATTTTGCCTTATTTGTTGAAGATAATCTAGACTTTCAAATTCTTTTTAGAAACCATTATCTGTGACCCTTCTGGGGTAAAAGTGCCCCCTAGAAAGCCATGAACTTGAGCTGTGGGCAACCTAATGGAAATGACCTCTAACTTCAACCTAAGACCCTGAATAATGCCCATTCCACAGTTTAGGGTAATGAGATTAATGAGCCACTTGTGGGCTTCTTTCAATTTGTGTTATGATTGAGGTGTATTTGAATAGAATAGAGGTCTAAGGATTGGAGCAGCTCTTTCCACAACTGGTAAACACATGTAGTGGGATTTAATTCTATTCAAGAAGCTGTGCTATATAGCAAACACATGCTGTGATAAAGACAGGGAGGGGAAAAGATGAATAAGAAACAGCCCATGCCACCAAGGAGCTTATAGTCTAGTGGATAAGATAAGCTATTATTAACAATAAATTAATAACAATTTCAATTTAGGATGCTTTCAGTAAGAGATAAATAAGACACAAGAATTATTAAGAAAAGAAAGTAATTATCTGTCAGGAACAGCAAAAGCAAAAGCTTTATTAGAGGAGAATGGATTTGGAGGAATAAATAGAAGTTTCCTAAGTGAAAAGATGAAAGTATTTTGGTAGCATGACATCATGTGCAAAGACCGAGAGGTTTGAAATACTATAGTTGTTCAAAGAACTACAAGAAGTTCAAAAGTCCAGAACAAAACTGAACTACAACTTCAGGTTGCCTCATATTTGGGACATGCACATTGGAACATATAGAATATGTAAATGCCTCATAAACTGTTTGGGGGCTTCCTAGAGATAATGAGAGGGTTCACCCATGAAATTAATGAAATTGTTCTTAGGTTGTTCCTGAACAGTGTCTGAGAACTTGTTGTTGTGCCCACACTGCTAGCCCCTTGGATGAGTGACCATCCCTGGGGAGAGGGCTCCAGGATTAAGCTAAACTAAGGGACGGTGTGGAGAAGGGACAAGGAGTAATAGCTGGTTAGGTGAGTCTTCAGAGATAAACTCCTGAGGTAGGTCTGAGTCACCCTTCTCAATAGGAATGGCTCCTGATCTTCCTAGATTATATGAGTTCTTTGTGCAGATGGACTTTGCACACTGCACTGAAATCTTTATTCAGACCATTTTCTTCAGCTGTTGAATTGTTGCTATAAAGATGTGTGCATTGTATATCACTTGGAGCACATAATCACAGAGCACTGCAATGTAAGCAAAGGATAAACAGTTTACCATTATCTTCTCAGTGACAGATAATGTGAGATTTGTACGCAATAGCAGTGCCTACAAGATGACCCTCTGACAGGGACTAAATCACGCATACATATGTATATATATCCAGATACACATACCCACTAGTAACTGTGGGGTACCTGCACACAAATACACATTTTCTGCTAGATAGAATTATTTTTATTATCATCTTTATCAGGTGCTAAAAAAAAATTATGCCTGAAATTGGCACCAAAAGCAAGTCTGCATCCATCGCATCTCTCCTTTTTCAAATAGAGTTGTGTTTAATAAATAAAATAGTAAAAATTGCTTCCACCAATCTAGGATTTAATGCTGTATACTCTGAATCACTTGGTTTAGTTGTTTTTAAAGTTCTCTATCTGTAATTCAGCCAGTCACATGGACAGCAAATCTTTCCTTAGTAAAATTACAAAATATATGTATAATATATTTCTCATTAATTGCCTCTTGTTAGACATTGAACTCAATTTCTACCTCACAGGGCTATCCTAGAATCGGCTGGATTGCTATTGGACTCCAGAATTGTACCTTCAATTGTACAATTGCTCCAGTGTTCATAAAGTGCAAAATAATAATGGAAAAACTTCACCAAAAAACATGGCATATTTCAAAAAAAGAAGAAGGAAGAATGACCTTAGCTTGGCAAAATGGTTTTCTAAAATCATACAGCTATTTTCAGAAAACGTGTTTGAATTTCACCTATACTAACTAGAGAGTAGAGTTAAGAGAAAAGTATGGGACTCCTGTTTCTGGCAAGAACAGGGTCTAGATACTCTGGCACCCCCACTTCAAGAAAAGGCCCAATTCAAAAGAACTGGATGTTGGATAAATTATAACAAAATTTAAAGTGTTGCTGTGCTCCCAAAAACTGGACCCCAGGCAAATACCCTAGAACAAAAGCAACCAAGCAAATAGCAACACAGTGGGGAAAAGGGGGGAAGGTAATAAAATCTGGATAATAATCAAATGCCCTTACCAACAATTAAACAATTTGGACTTAATGGCTAGCTGTGCACGGAACTGGAAATTAGAGCAAAACTTGATCTATGGACTTGACATACTCTCCTCACCAACACATATATACACACACACACATGCACATACACAGGGAGAGCACGCCAGGAAAAAACATTACACATACAGCAAATGGAGATAACAAGATCTTGCCCTCACTGCAGCTGTGAGAAATAATAATAACTACACTATCTTCTCTGTGTACAGGTAACCATGGACTTGCCCCCACATAAGTGTGGATACTGACTTTGTATTATCTTTATAGCCTGAAAATTCAAACCAAAGAATTAAAGAGAACAAAGTTGGTAATATACCTTAATTTTTCTTGAAAACAGACACAAATCCTCTTTGGAGGGAAGCAATGCAAACCCGACTTATCACGAAACTCAGATTAAATTCAGCTACATATGAAATCATAATTAAAAATAATTAATCTTATAAGGAAACAGTCTACCATGAGTAAACATCAATAAAACAAGAAAATAAACAAATGAACAAGTTTTATGATCCCCAAAGTACTATAACTTAGAATTATCACATAAAAATATAGAATGATTGTTTAAAAAATTAAAATATGTTATAAAAATATAATCAAAGATAAAAGAGATTACAAAAAATAAGTAGGAAGATTTGGGAAAAGAACCTAATAAAACTTCTAAAAATAAAATAGCAAAGAACTTTTAAATGGTGGGTCCAACAGCTAGGTACACAAATAAACCAAAAAAATTTATAAACCTGAAAGAATTATGCTGAATATGCCAAAGAGACAAGGAGATGGAAAGTATGAAAGTAATTTTTAAAAATATAGATGAGGGAGTAATAAGATCTAAGGTGAGGGCCTAATCAGGGTCCCCAAAGGAGAAAGAGAGAATGCATTAGATCCCATATTTTGTAGGCTAATATTTATTTTACCTGAATTTATTGGGATGACATTCATTAATAAAATTATATAGGTTTCAGATCCAAGATGGCAGAGGTGTAAGTAGACACCCTTCTCCTCCCAGAGCCAATCTAGAAATAACAACTTAATTGTGGAGAAATCATACAAAATAGCCAACAGAACACTAGCTGGAGAGAAGCCTTATAATCACAGACTGAAGAAACAACTTCATCACAAGGTGACTGGTAGGAAGTGTGGAAATGCAACAGGGCTATCTGGGCTTCCATGGGCAGCAGCTGAATAAATGGAGAAACATCTAAGTAGCTGGGGTTTATACCTGAGAAGTGTGAGTCATGCAACCCCAACTTGGCTTCCCAGCCTACAACAACAAAGCTGAAAGTAAAACAGCATCTAGCTGTGAAAAGCAAAAAGCCCCATGGTTTTGCAGGCCTGAGAGACAGAGATTTCTTAAAGGGACCACATGAGAAAATGTGGCACCCACTCACCCTGGTCTCCAGCAGAGGGAGGGCAGTAGGTACTACAGACATTTAAGGAGAGTCTGGGGTGTGGCTCTGAGGAGAGAAATGAAGGAATAGCCAATGGGGTCCCAGCACTGACTCAACCCCTACACCTCAGGCAACTACTTTTCTCCAAGGGGCCTCAGCCTGAGGGGAAGAAATACCCATCCCTACAGGATTTAATCTGCCCCACCTGGCAGTTAAGCCTATGGGCTGATCACAGATTGATTAGACTAATAACTGAAGGAGACAGACAGAGACAGAGGACCTCAGGCTGCCTAAGCCCAGAGTGTGACATGATCTGGCACCACCAGGGGCAGATCCAGAAAGTAACTAAAGAAAGTGCACCTCCACAACAATATACAAGGTGTGGTGGGGGGAATGACTCCCAGTCAGCTAATCAGAGGGAAGGGCCCACCAAATATAACATAATAACAAAAACTCAAGCATAACAAGACAACACAAATAAACAGCATAAATGGCATTCCAAGAGCATCAACTCCAGGGGATAAAGGAGACTGCATTACTAAATCCTACAGGCCTCCTACCACAGAAGATCACACCATGAAGACATGAAGACAAAGCAGATCAATCTAAGAAGCAAAAACAAACAAGAAAAGTCACCTAAAATAGGGAGACAAAGAAACAACTCCCCATCAAAAGGGAAACAGGAATTCCCAGAAAGAGTGCTAAATGAAATAGAGGCTAGCAAAATATCAGACATGGGATTCTAATTAATGATTATAGAGAAGCTCAATGAACTCAAAGAAAACTACAAACACCTTCAGGGGAATTAAAAAGAACTCCAGGGAAACTACAAGGAACTTACTGAGAACTACATCAGCATTAGACACTATCAATAAGAGCCAGGAGGAAATGAAGAATACAATTTCCAAATGGAAGAACACAGTAGAAGGAGTCAAAACCAGGCTAGAGGAAGCAGAGGATCAATCACATCAGTGAGCTGGAAGACAATGTAGAAGAAAATTCCCAGAGTGCAACAAAATGAAAAAGACTGAAAAAGAATGAAGAGTTTTCAAGAGAGCTGCATAACATGAAATTTAATAATATCCATATCATAGGAATACCAGAGAAGAAGAAGATCAAGGGATAGAAAACCTTTTGAATAACAAATGAGAGAAACTTCCCTAACTTGATAAGAGGAAAAGGCTAAGCAAGATCCAGAAACACAGAGAGTGCCAATGAAGATGAACCCAAACAGGTCCACTCCAAGACACATCATAATTAAAATGGAAATTTTCAAAGACAAAGAAAGAATCCTAAAAGCAGCAAGAGAGAAATAGCTAATAACATAAAAGGGGGGTGGTGACATGGTTATCAGTTTATTTCTCAAGAAGTATTACAAGCCAGAAGGGAATGGCAAAAAATATTCCAGCCAATGAAAGACAAAGGCCTACAATCAAGATTACTCTACCCAACAAGGCTCTCATTCAAAATGGAAAGTAAGATAAGGAGTTCCTCAGACAAAAGAAAGCTGAAAGAACACCAGCATTGCAAGAGATGCTAAAGTGTCTGCTTTAAGAAGATGAAGAAACAGAGAGAAACAGAGAGGAACACAGGTACAAAGAGGAAAAATGACATCAAACAAGTACCTATCAATAACACCTTAAATATAAATGCATTAAATGCATCAATCAAAAGGTATAGGGTAGGTGGATGGTTAAGAAAACAGAACCCACATATATGCTGTCTACAGAAGACTCACCTCAGAAAAATAGATAGACACAGGCTGAAAGTGAAGGGATGGAAAAATATATTTTAAGCAAATGGACATGAAAAAATGTCTGGGATAGCAAAGCTTATATCAGACAAAATAGATTTCACAACAAAGTCCATAAAAAGAGATAAAGAAGGGCATTTCATAATACTTAAAGGAACAAACCATCAAGAAGATATAACCCTTGTAGTGTCCACTTTCTCCACTTCTATTCAACATAGTCTTGGAAGGTCTAGCCAAAGCAATGAGAAAAGAAAAAGGAATCAAAGGTATCCAAATTAGAAAGGAGGAAGTAAAACTGTCATTATTTGCAGACAACATGATAGTGTTCATAAAAAACCTTATAGACTTCACTAAAAAACTGTTCCACCTAATAACTGAATTTGGCAAAATAGCTGGATACAAAGTTAATATCCAGAAATCAAAGGCATTTTTATACACCAACAATGAAACATCAGAAACAGAGGCTAGAAAACAAATCTCACTTACCATAGCAACAAGAAAAAGAAAGTACTTAGGAATATACTTCACCAAGAAAGTGAAGGACTTGTACTCAGAAAACTACAGAACATTGAAGAAAGAAATTAAGGAAGATACAAATAAATGGAAGCACACACCATGTTCATGGTTGGAAAGAATTAACATCGTTAAAATGTCCATACTACCCAAAGCCATATATAGATTCAATGCAATCCCTATTAAAATACCAACATTATATTTCACAGAATTAAAACACTTTAAAAAATCATATGGAGTCAAAAATGACCCTGAATAGCTACAGCAATTCTGAGAAAGAAGAACGAAGTAGGAGGAATCACAACACCAGATATCAAGCTATATTATAAGCCAAAGTAATCAAAACAGTCTGGTACTGGCACAAGAACAGAAAAACAGATTCATGGAACAGAATAGAGAGCCCAGAAATAAACCCAGGACTCTATGGGCAACAAATATTCAACAAAGGGGGAAGGAATGTAAAATGGAGTGCAAATAGCCTCTTCAACAGTGGTGTTGAGAGAACTGGACAGGCACATGCAAAAATATGAAACTAGACCACGAACTTATACCATACACCAGAATAAACTCAAGATGGATAAAAGACTTAAACATAAACAGTGCCACCATAAAAGCCCTAGAGGAAAACACAGCCAAAAAATTGCAGATATCCCATGCAGCAAAATTTTCACTGAAATATCTCCCAAGGCAAGGGAAATAAAGGAACAAATAAACAAATGGAACTACATCAAACTGAAAATTTTCTGCTCAGCCAAAGAAAACACTGACAAAATAAAAAGGAAACCAACCATATGGGAAAGCATATTTGCCAATGACACCTCAGACAAGGGTTTGATCTCCAAAATATATAAAGAGTTAATATAATATGACTCAACACCAGGGAGACAACCTAATTAAAAAATGGGCAAAGGACCTGAACAGACACTTCTCCAAGGAAGACATACAAAGAGCTCATAGACACATGAAAGAATACTTAGCATCACTAGCCATCAGCGAGATGCAAACTAAAACTACAATGAGATACCACCTCATTGTAATGGCCATCAGAATGGCCATCATCAATAAATGAACAAACAAGTGCTCGCAAGGATGTGAAGAAAAGGGAACCTTGGTGCATTGCTGGTGGGAATGCAGACTGGTGCAGCCACTATGGAAGGCAGTATGAAATTTTCTCAGAAAACTAAGAATAGAACTACCCTATGACCCAGTGATTCCACCCCTAGGATTGTAGCCAAAGAATCCTGAAACACTGATTCAGAAGAACCTATGCAACCCTATGTTCATAGCAGCACTACTTACAATAGCCAAGTGCTGGAAATGACCTAAGTGCCCTTCAGTGGATAAATCAATCAAAAATCTTTGGTACGTTTACCAATAAAGTTCTATATAGCAGAAAGAAAAAGAACTCCTACTATTTGCAATAGCATGGATCGGACTGGAGAGTAGTGAAATAAGCCAAGGAGCAAAAATTAAATACCACATGTTCTCACTTAATATAGGAGACTAATGAACAATCAAACAAACTAAACAGAACCAGAGACAGGAATCAAAGGAACACACTTTCAGTGTACAGAGGGGAAGGGGAAATGGGAGGGGGAGTAGGAGTCAAAGAAGGACAACAGTTTAGTCATGAAACTAGCATGGATGACCCATAGGCATGGACAATATGCGGGATTGACTGTGGCAGGGTGATAGGGCAGTTGGGGAAGGGGAGAGCAGAGGGGAAAAAGGAGATGAATGTAAGATAACAACAAAAATAAATTAATTTAAAAACAAAAAAAGGAGATATAACCCTTGTAAACATATATGCACCCAACATAGGAGCATTGAAATATATAAGGAAAATCTTGGAGGACTTCAAGAAGGATATCAGCAACACATGTATATTAGGGGATTTCAATACCCCATTATCAACAATGGATCTATCTTCTAAGCAAAGAAGCATCAAGGATGTTTTGACATTGAACAACACTCTAGATAAAATTGACTTAACTGATACATACAGAACTTTTCACCCCAGGGAAGCAAAATACACATTCCTTTCAAATGCACATTGAACATTCTCAAAGATAGATATGATAGGACACAAAACCAGCCTCCTCAAATCCAGAAAAATTGAAACTATATCAAGTATCATCTCAGATTTCAGCAGCTTGAAACTAGAAACCAGCTTCAAAAACATTCAAATTCATGGAGGCCAATTAATATGGTATTAAATAATGAATGGGTTAACAATGAGATCAAAGAAGAAATCAAAAAGTTTCTGGGAACGAAAAATAAATGAACACACAGCAGCCCAAAACCTATGGGACACAGAGAAGACAGTCCTAAGAGGGAAGTTCATAGCGATATAAGCCTACCTAAAAAGGATAGAAGAGAGAAGGGGGTTGGGGGTAGGGGGGAGGAAGAGGTAAGGAAGGGGAGCAGTTTAGACAAGAACCTACTATAAAGGAACCATGGACATGGATAACAGGTGGGACTGACTTTGTGGGGAATAGGTGGGTGGGGAGGGGGACAGAGGGGAGCAAAAAGGGGATGGATGTAATACAACAATAAAATTAAATTTAAAAAATGTTTTAAAAAATTGTGAATCTATCTAAGGACTTAAAAGCAACCTATGCCTTAATAAAATTGAAAACCCATTGTTATTTGCTTCGGAATTAATGAACTAATGTTCACTTCAAATTTTCAAAGAACAAAATTAGTGATTTCAATAAACCATTAAACAACCTTCTAGCTTATTAACAAATACTAAGAAAAATATTTAAAATTGTATGACTTTGAACAAGTTATTTGATCTCTCTGCGCCTCAGTTTCCTCACCTGAAATTAAGAGAATTATGTTTAAGATTCTTTAAACTATGATATTCTATGAATCTGTAAAATAATGAATTATGACATTGTGAAAAAAAAGGGTAGAAGAATCTCAAATAAACAATCCAACCATAAAGAAACAAGAACTAGAGGAAAAACAAAGTACAGAGCAAGTAAAAGGAAGTCAGAGCAGAATTAAATGACATAGAGACTAAAACTACAATTCAAAGAATCAATAAATCCGGGAGATGGTTATTTGAAAATATAAACAAAATCGGCAAGCATTTAACCGGATTCATCAAGAAAAAAAGAGAGATGATCCAAATAAAATCAGAAACTAAAGAGGAGAAATCACAACCGATACCACAGAAATAAAAAGGATTGTTAGAAATTACAACTACATGACAAGAAATCTGACAACCTGGGTGAAATGGACCAATTTCTGAAAACATATAATCTTCCAAAACTGAATCAAAAAGAAGCCTGAATACACCAATAACAACTAGTGAAATTGAAACAGTAATCAAAAACCTCCCAGCACACAAAAGCCCCAGACTAGATGGCTACACAGGTGACTTTTACCAAACATTTAGGGAAGAACTAACTCCTATACTTCTTAACCTATTCCAAAACATCCAAGAAGAGGGAAGATTCCCAAACTCTTTCTATGAGGCCAGCATTATTCTAATCCCAAAACCAGGTCAAGACACAACAAAGAAAGAAAATTACAGGCTAATATTGCTGCTGAACAAAGATGCTAAAATCTTCAACAAAATATTGGCAAACTGGATCTAGCAATACATTAAAATGATTGTACACCATAATCAAGTAGGATTTATTCCAGGGTTGCAAGGGTGGTATAATATTTGCAAATCAATAAATTTAATACACCACATAAACAAAATGAAAGACAAAAACCATATGGATTATATCAATGGATGCTGAAAAAGCATTTGATAAAGTATAGCAATCATTTATGATAAAAATGCTCAGAAAAGTGGGAATAGAGGGAGCATACCTCAGCATAATAAAGTCCATTTTGAGAAACCTGTAGCCAACATCATACTCAATGGACAAAAACTAAAAGCCTTCCCTCTAAGGTCAGGAATAAGACATGGCAGTCTACTCTCTCCTCTTCCATTCAACAGTTTTAGAAGTTCCAGCCATAGTGATCAGATAAAATAAATAAATAAAAGGGATCAAAGGCAGCCAAATTGAAAAAAGAGGAAGTAAAACTGTCATTACTCTCAGATGACATGATAGTGTACATAGAAAACCTGGTAGACTTCACAGAAAAAAATACTTGACCTAATTAGTGAATTTGGCAAAACAGCTGGAAAAAAGTCAATATTCAGAAATCAAAGGCATTTTTGTACACCAAAAATGATACATCAGAGAAACTAGAAAACAAATCTCATTTACTATAGAAATAAGAAAAATAAAATACTTAGGAATAAACTTAACCAAAGACGTAAAAGACCTGTACTCAGAAAACTACAGAACACTGAAGAAAGAAATTAAGGAAGATACAAATAAATGGAAGCATATACCATGTTCATGGATGGGAAGAATTAATATTATTAACATTTCCATAGTACCCAAAGCCATTTATAGATTCAGTGCAATCCCTATTAAATACCAACAACATATTTCATGGATATAGAACAAATATTTTAAAAATTTATATGGAGCCAAAAACAACCATGAATAGCCATAGCAATGTTGAGAATGAATAAACAAGGATCAATCACAATACCAGACACTAAACTATATATTACAAGGCCACTGTAATCAAAACAGTCCGGTACTGGCATAAGAATGGACAAATAGATCTGTTCCACTGAACAGAATAGATCTGTTCTGAACTGCTCAGAAATAAGCCCAGTTCTCTATGGTCAATTACTGTTTAACCAAGGGGGAAGGAGCATAAAATGGAGTGAAAATAGCCTCTTCAACAAGCAGTGTTGGGAGAACCAGACAAGGACATGCAAAAAAAATTAAACCAGACCACCAACTTATACCATACACCAGAATAAACTCAAGATGGATAAAAGAGTTGAACACAAGTCATGCGACCATGAGGAAAATATAGGCAGGAAAATTTCAGATATCCCACACAGCAATGTTTTCACTGATAATTCTCCAATGGCAAGGGAAATAAAGGAACAAATAAATAAATGAGGATCACATCAAACTAAAATGTTTCTGTTCAGCCAAAGAAAACATCAGCAAAATTAAAAGGGATTCAACAATATGGGAAAACATATTTGCCAATGATACCTCAGATAAGAATTTTATCTCCAAAATATATAAAGAACTAATACAACTCAACACTAGGAAGTCAGACAACCCAATTCAAAAATGTGAAAAGGACCTGAACACACTTCTCTGAGGAAGACATACAAAGGGCCCATAGGCATATAAAAGAATGCTCAACATCACTAGCCATCAGAGAGATGCAAATTAAAACCACAATGAGATACCACCTCACATCTGTCAGAATGGCAATCATTAACAAATCAACAAACAACAAGTGCTAGCAAGAATGTGGAGAAAAATCAACCTTACTGCATTGTTGGTGGGGATGCTAACTGGTGTAGCCACTATGGAAAACAGGATGGAATTTCCTCAAAAAACTAAAAATGAAACTGCCATTTGATCCAATGACTCCTTTCCTAGGATTGATTATCCTGAAGAACCCTGAAACACCAATTCAGAAGAACTTATGTACCCCTATATTCATATCAGCACTATTTACAATAGCCAAGTGTTGGAAATACCCTAAGTGTCCATCAGTGGATGAATGGATCAAAAAACTTTGGTACATTTACACAATGGAATACTACACAGCAGAAAGAAAGAAGGAACTCCTACCTTTTTGTGGTATCATGGATGGAACTGGAGAGCAATATGTTTAGTGAAATAAGTGAAATAAGCCAGGCAGTGAATGACAAATACCATATGAGCTCACCTAATACAGGAAACTAATAAAAATAAATTAAAAATAAAAGCAAAATAGAACCAGAGACATGGAAACAAAGAACAGACTGACAGTGACCACAGGGGAGGTGGGAAGGAGAAGGGGAAAGAAGGGGAAGAATTTAGTCAAGGAACTAGTATAAATGACCCATGGACATGGACAACATGTGGGGATTGACAGTGGGAGAGGGGTGGGTGGGTGGGGGAGGGAAAAGAAATGGGCATAAAAATGGGACAACTATAATAACAATAAATTACTTTAAAAATAAAAATTTTTAAATTATATAGGTTTTCAGGTATACAATTCCATAATACATGTGTAAATTGCATTGTATGTTCATCACTCCAACTCAAGTCCCCATTTATCTTCCTTTTCCCTCTTCTACCTCCTGCCACCTCCTTTCCTTCTAATTAATCACCATACTGTTGTCTGTATCTATAAAGGACTTTTATTCTGGGTTTTTTTTCTTTATTTCTTTACCTTTTTCATCAGCCTGTCAACATCCCTCCCCTCTGACAGCTGGCAATCCGTTCTATATATCTATGTATCTATTCCTATTTTGTTAGTTTATGTTGCTCATTAGATTCCATATATAAATGAAATCATATTTCTTTTGTAACAGTTCAACAAGGGTGGACTGCGTGTTCTTAGCAGTTAGAATCTTCCTTGTGGTTTTTTGGGCTCAAAGTCTTCAGTATTTAGCTGACCAATACAGGGAGAGTACAGAGAAATTGCTTCAAAACTGCTTGATTCCAGCAGTGACACACATCACTCCACCTGGAAGCATCTACCTATAAGAGGCTGGGAACTCAAGTCTAGAAGTGTGTCCCAGGAAACACGGAATTAGGTTTGGGGAACAGCTTAGCCACCCTCTTCCTTGACATTTCTAAAGGAAAAGAAGGTAAGGAAAGTTCTCCTACTGGTTTTCAAACAATATGACGCTACACATACACATACATACATATATGTGTGTGTGTGTGTTTATACGCTAATGTGCATCAGAGAAAAGTTGATTGGTCCAATTTTTTTCACTCCAAAATTCTGAAAGAGAACCACAAATATATGGAAACAATGTATTATGTGAGAGCTATTTTAGATAAATAGAGAAAGAATGAATAATCCAAGACATCTAGCTAAAATATGAAAAAAATAAAATTGGACCCTACCTAATACCATATGCAAAAACAAATTCAATATAACACACACAAAAAAAACACAAAACAAAGGGAAGATACTGACAAATACAACTCCATTAAAATGGAGAATTTCCGAGAAGCTAATGTGAAAAACCCATGGACGTGGATAACAAGGTAGGGATTGATTGTGGGAGAGGGCAGGGAGGGGAATGGAGAGCAATGGGGGGGGGGGGGTGTGAAACAATTATAATACAACAACAATAAATTAATTTTAAAAAATAGAGAATTTCCATTTGCTAATATGCAACAGGAAGAAAAATATAAGCCACCAAATAGAAGAAATTTGTTAACATGTACGCCTAGAATATATGAGTTCTTATACATCAATAAGAATAAGACAAACATGCTAACAGAAAAATGGGTAAAAGATATAAGCTGACATACCATTTCAAACCCACAAAATGGGTAGAAATTTTAAAACCACAAACTACCAAGAGTCAGAAAGAATGTGGAAAGTCTAAGCTGGAGCTATCCTTCCAGCAACCCCCGCAACTCTTGCATCTTGTCCTTCCATACCCTCCTCCTCCTCACAGCCCCCACCTCGTAGCCCTGCTCCACCCTTTTCTCCATTAGGTTTCATCTCCAAATTACCTTAGAGAGTTCCGCCTCTCCCTGAACCACCAAATGTGAGCCCCCCACAATGTACAAGGGGTGACTTACCAGGCAAAGGTCGCATATGAAATTACTTTTTAGGAGATAAAATCAGCTGGAATTACCAACAGAACACCACCTGGAAAGAAGTCCTATAACCACAGACAGAACAGAAGAGCTGCTTCATCACAACGTGACTGGTAGGAATCATGGACATGTGAGATGGCTGGCTGGGCCCCTACCAGAGGCAGCAGCTGAAGTGACAGAGCCCGGGGCTCCACTTGAGAAAGGTGGGGTCTGGTCCCCTAGATGGGTGTCCCAGTTACAGCAACATGGCAGAGAAGAGAGCAGCATCCAGCTGAGAAGGACGGAAAGCCATGGAGTTTACTGGCCTGAGAGAACACTGGAAACGGAGAACTGCTAAGGTGACCCAATGAAAACATATTGGTACCCACCTACCCTGGGCTCCAGCGGAGGGAGGGCAGAGAGGACTGGAGATGCTTGGGGAGAGTTTGCTGCATTGGCTTTGAGAGAAGTGGGAAAGCAGCTATGGGGATCCCGGTGCTGATGCATCATCCACACCTCCCCGGGCTGCGCTGGGCCAAGTGGCTTCCTTATGAGGGTCCTCATAGCCCCGCCCACTGGAAGCAATCTGCCCCACCCAGTGGTGCCTGAGCCTAGTGCCTAATCACAATTCTTTAACTTATATCTAAATAAACCTTTCCTGCCCTGCCCTGCCCTGTCTGAGCATAGATACAATAGTTGGCACCTGAAGAGGTATTGCTCACCCAGCAGCGCCTGGGCCTCGCGGCTGATTACAAACTCTCTGACTTACAGCTAGGTCAGTCAGTCAGCCCCGCACAATGGAATGCGAGTGTGGTGGCTGATCATGGATTCATTGCTTTGCAACTGAGTTAGTTCTTCTTGACCAGCAGCGCCTGGGCCTGGCAACTGATTACAAACTCTCTGACTCACACAGCGGGGTCAGTCAGCCCCACACTGTGCTGTGCAAGCCTAGTGGCTGATCCTAGATTCATTGCTTTGCAACTGAGTCAGTCCTTCTCACCCAGCAGAGCCTGGGCCTAGTGGCTGATTACAAACTCTCTGACTTACAGCTGAGACAGACAGTCAGCCTCACACACTAGCACGTGAGCCTGGTGGCTGATCTTGGATTCACTGGTTCATAACTGAGTTGGTTTGTCCCACTCAGTGGCCCCTGGGCCTGGCGGCTGGTTACAAACTCATTGGACTACAGTTGAATCTTTCAATCAACCCCAGTGCCACCTGAGCCTGGTGGCTGATCACAGATTCATTGGATTACAATTGGATTTTGCTGCCTATCCCAGTGGCTCCTGAGCCTGGTGGCCGATCACAGATTCATTGATTTACATCTGAATCTGTCCCACCAAGCTGCAACTGAGCTGGTGGCTGATGCATCGCATTACAATTGAACCTCTCTGTCTAGCCCAGCAGGGCCTGCCTTTGGTAGCTGATTCATTGATTCAAAACTGAATCAGCCTGTCCCCTCAAGCTAAATATGAGTGTGGTGATGGATCACGGATCATTAGGATTACAACTAAATCAATCCTTCCAGCCAAGCAGTTCCTTAGCCTGGCAGCTGATCACAGTTTGATCAGATTACAATGAAACCTAAAAATGGGGAGAAGAAGAAACAGTCTATCACCAAAAGGAAAGGAGGAATCCCCAGAAAGATCACTAAATGAAACAGAGGGAAGCAAACTATGAGATATGGAATTCAAAATAATGATGATAGAGCTCAATGAGCTCAGCCAGCTCAAAGAAAACTATAAATAACTCCAGGGGAACTACAAAGAACTCCAGGGAAGCTACAATGAACTTACTGAGAACTACACTAGCATTAAAAAGGACATAGAAACCATCAGTAAGACCCAGGAGGAAATGAAGAGTACAATTTCTGAATTGAAGAATACAGTAGAAGGAATCAACAGCAGGCTAGAGGAAGCAGAGGATTGGATAAGCAAACTGGAAGACAATGTAGAAAAATATTCCAAGACAGTGCAACAGAATGAAAAAAGGCTGAACAAGAATGAAAAGGTTTTAAGAGAGCTTCAGGACAACATGAACTGCAATAATATCCATATCATAGGGATACGAGAAGGAGAAGAGAATCAAGGAATGGAAAACCTGTTCAAAAAAATAATGATAGAAAACTTCCCTAACTTGATGAGTGATTCAAGTTCAGGAAGCACAGAGGGTCCCAATGAAAATGACTCCAAACAGACTCACTCTAAGATACATAATTAAAATGGCAAATTTCAGAGGCAAATAGAGAATCCTAAAAGCATCTAGAAAGAAACAGCAAATAACATATAGGGGGGTTCCAAGAAGGTTATCAAGTAATTATTCAAAAGAAACAATACAAGCCAGAAGGGAATGGCAAAAAAATATTCCAAGTAATGGGAAACAAAGGCCTGCAACCAAGAATACTCTACCCAGTAAGGCTCCCATTCAAAATGGAAGGAGAAATAAGGAGATTCACAGACAAAAAAGAAGGCTGAAAAAGAATATATCTCCATCAACCCAGTACTGCAAGAGATGCTAAAGGGTCTGCTTTAAAAAGATAAAGAAACAGAGAGAGAGAGACAGAGAGGAACACAGGTACAAAGGGGAAAAATAGCAATAAATAAGTATCAATCAATAATAACCTTAAATGTAAATGGATTAAATGCACCAATCAAAAGACATAGGGTAGCTGAATGGATAAGAAAACATATATGCTTTCTGCAAAAGACCCACCTCAGAACAAAAAATAGACACAGATTGAAGGTGAAGGGATGGAAAAACATATTTCAAGCAAATGGACAGGAAAAAAAGGCTGGGGTAGCAATACTGATTTCAGACAAAATAGATATTACAATGAAGGTCATAAAAAGAAACAAAGAAGGACATTTCATAATATTTAAGGGAACCTTTCACCCAAGGAAGCAAAATGCACATGGTAGGTCACAAGACAAGCCTCCACAAATACAGGAAAATTGAAATCATACCAAGCATCTTCTCAGATCACAATGGATTGAAACTAGAAATCAATCTCAAGAGAAAAAAAACAAAAACACTCTAACTCATGGAGACTGAATAACATGCTTTTAAGTGAGGAATGGGTAAAAATTTCTGGAAACAAATAACAATGAATACACAATAGCCCAAAACCTATGAGACACAGCATAGGCAGTCCTCAGAGGGAAATTCATAGCAATACAGGCCTACCTAAAAAGGACAGAAGAAGCTTATACAACTTATATTGCAGCTAACCATAAACCTGCAAGAACTAGAGGAACAACAACAAACAAACCCCAGAGCAAGTAGAAGGAAGAAAATCATCAAGATCAGAGCAGAATTAAATAACTTAGAGACTAAAACTACAGTTTAAAGAATCAATAAACCCAGGAGCTGATTCTTTGAAAAGAAAATTGACAAGCCTTTAACCAGACTCATCAAGAAAAAGTGTGGACCCAAATAAACAAAATCAGAAATGACAGAGGAGAAATCACAACTGATACTTCAGAAATAGAAAGGATTGTAAAATATTACTAGACAAGAAATATGGCAATCTGGGTGAAATGGACACATTTCTGGAAATGTACAGTTTACCAAAAGTGAATCCAGAAGAAGCAGAAATCCTGAATAGGCCAATAACAACTAGTGAAATTGAATAAGTAATCCAAAATCTCCAAAAGCACAGGAGCCCTGGACCAGATGGCTACACAGGTGAAATTTTACCAAACACTTAGAGGAGAACTAACTCCCATCCTTCTCAACCTATTCCAAAAAATCCAATTCGAGGGAAGACTTCTAAACCCTTTCTATGAGGCCAATATTACTCTAATCCCAAAACCAGGTCAAGACCCAACTAAGAAAGAAAACTACAGGCCAATATCTGGGATGGACATAGATGTTAAGATTCTCAACAAAATATTGGCCAGCCAGATCCAGCAATACATTTTAAAAAATCATATACTATGATCAAGTGGGTTTCATCCCAGGGACACAAGAATGGTACAACATTCGCAAATCAGTAAATGTAATACACCACATCAACAAAATGAAAGACAAAAACCATACGATCATATCAATAGATACTGAAAAAGCATTTGATGAAGTACAGCAACCATTTATGATACAAATGCTCAGCAAAATGGGAATAGAGGAAGCATAACTCAACATAATAAATATCATATATGAGGAACCTGAAGCCAACATCACACTCAATGGGCAAAAACTAAAAGCTTTCCCCCTAAGATCTGTAACAAGACAAGGCTGTCCATTTTCTCCACTTCTGTTCAACATTGTCTTGGAAGTTCTAGCCATTGCTACCAGAGAAGAAAAAGGAATCAAAGATATCCAAATTGGAAAAAGGAAGTAAAACTGTCATTATTTGCAGATGATATGATAGTATACATACAAAACCCAATAGACTCCACCAAAAACCTACTCAACCTAATAAGCAAATTTAGCAAAATAGTTGGATATAAAGTCAATATTCAGATATCAAAAACATTTTTGTATACCAACAATGAAAGATCAGAGATAGAAGCTAGAAAACAAATCCCATTTCCCATAGCAACAAGAAAAATAAAGTATTTAGGAATAAACTTAACCAAGAAAGTAAAGGACTTATACTCTGAAAACTACAGAACACTGAAGGAAGAAATTAAGGAAGATACCAACAAATGGAAGCATATACCATGTTCATGGATGGGAAGAATTAATGTACTTAAAATGTCCATCCTACCCAAAGAAATCTATAGATTTAATGCAATCCCAATTAAAATACCAATGACATATTTCACAGAGATAGAAAAAATAATTCAAAAATTTATATGAAGCTGAAAACACCCACAAATAGCCACAGCAATCGTGAGAAAGAAAAACAAGGTAGGAGGAATCACAATACTGGATATCAAACTATACTACAAGGCTACTGTAATAAAAACAGTATGCTACTGGCATAAGAATAGACATATAGATCAATGGAACAGAATAGAGAGCCCAGACATAAGCCTAAGACTCTATGGCCAATTACTATTTGACAAAAGGGAAAGGAACATAAAATGGAGTAAAAACAGTCTCATTAACAAGTGGTGTTGAGAGAACTGGACAGCAACATGCAAGAAAATAAAATTAGAACACCAACTTACACCATACACCAAAAGAAACTCAAGATGGATAAAGGACTTAAATATGAGCAGTGCCACCATAAAGGTCCTGGAGAAAAATAGAGGCAGTAAAATTTTAGATATCCTACCCAGAAATATGTTTACTGATACTTCTCCAAGTGCAAAGGAAATCAAAGAACAAATAAACAAATGGGACTGTATCAAACTGAAAAGCTTCTGTTCAGCTAAAGAAAACACCAGCAAAATTCAAAGGGAACCAACAATATGGGAAAACATATTGGCCAATAATACCTGAGACAAGAGTTTGATCTCCAAAATATATAAAGAACTTATGAGACTCAACACCAGGGAGACAGACAGCCCAATTAAAAATGGGCAAAGGAAGCCCTGGCTGGTAGCACAGTGGTTAAGGTGCCGGCCTGCGAACCCAAAGGTCGCAGATTCGATTCCCCAGACAGGGCACATAACCAGGTTGCAAACCAGGTCTCCAGTCAGGTCTGTGGCTGGAGGCAGGTGAAAAGCAACCATACACTGATGTTTCTCTCCCTCTCTGCCTCTCTCCCTTCCCCTCTTTCTAGAAATAATGAAATAAAATCTTTAAAAAAAAAAAAAGTTTATTAAAAAAAAAAAAAAAAAAAAGGGGGCAAAGGACCTGAACAGACAACCCTCTGAGGAAGACATACAAAGGGCCCAAAGGCATATTAAAGAAAGCTCAACAAAACTAGCCATCAGAGAGATGCAAATTAAAACCACAATGAGATACCACTTCACACCTGTCAGAATGGCAATCATCAACAAATCAACGAGCAACAAGTGTTGGCAACGATGTGGGGAAAAGGGAACCCTGGTGCACTGTTGGTAGGAATGCAGGCTGGTACAACCATTATGGAAAACAGTATGGAGTTTCCTTACAAAACTAAAAGTGGAACTGCCTTTTGATCCAACAATTCTACTACTAGGACTATTTCCAAAGAACACTGAAACACCAATTCATAAGAACCCATGTACCCCTATGTTCATAGCACTGCCATTTACAATAGCCAAGTGCTGGAAACAGCCTAAGTGCCCATCAGTGGATGATTGGATCAAAAAACTTTGGTGCATTTACACAATGGAATACTATACAGCAGAAAAAAAGAAGGAACTCCTAACCTTTGTAACAACATAGATGGAACGGGAAAGTATTATGCTTGGTGAAATAAGCCAGTCAGTGAAAGACAAATACCATATGATCTCACCCATTACAAAATAATAATGAACAAAACAAACAAGTAAAACAGAACCAGATACATGAATACAATGAATAGACCTTCAGTGGGCAGAGGGGAGGGCGTGGGGGGAGGGGGAGGCAAAGAAGAGGAACAGTTTAGTCAGGGAACTAGCATGGAAGAACCATGGACATGTACAACAAGCAGGATTGACTTTGAGGGGGAGTGGGTGGGTAGGGAAAGGGAAGGAGGGGAGTAAAAAGGTGATGGATATAATACAACAACAATAAAATTAAATTAAAAATAATTTAAATTTCAAAAAATTAAAATATACACACATATAAACATATATATAAGGTCAGATTTAGTTTAGTTATGTGCTTAACATGACCAGGCCTCAATATTTCCATTTGTAAAATACTCGTTTCCTTGGGTCAATGTACAGATTAAACAATGTAACACATATGCTTTGGAAATAATAAAGCATAACATAAACATAAGTATTTATTTTCAAATTTATAAAGATACATAGGAACTTTGGTGGATTCAACTCCTTGACCCTGTGTGTCATTTGCTAGCCGTGTGACCTTGGGGAGTTATTTAATTGCTCTGAGTCTCAGTTTCCACATCTGTAAAACAAATCACAGTACCTCCAAGGGCTATTGAAAGGATACATCAAAGTGCTATATTTAAAGAGTCTAGTTGTTTCAGTCAGGAGTTGTTTTTCTGAACTGAGTAGAAAATTACTCAGACTTCGACAAAAAGTGGAATTTATTTCAAACATTAGTGATTTTATTTAGCACCAGAAGCTCTGTAAGCATCTGGGCCTCCTGTGAGACTAACACCAATAACTGAAGCACTTCCAGGAAACAAGAACTGCTTCAAGAAGTTTCTTCCTCTCTCTCTGGAGCTCCCAGTGATGCCACCTCAGCCTCTCTGTCTGGGACCTCACTTTTCCTCATGCCTCTCCTCTGCCATGGGAGAAGATACCCTCTCTTCCACACCTCCCTGCATTTATCTTCCAAGTTTCAGACTACACAGTTATTGACTATGTATTCATAGTCACAAATGCAAATTCACAAAGTAAAGTCCAACTGGATCAGGTGTCCATCCCTGGTCCAGCCAGCTATGTCAGAAATGCAGTGCACAAGGTCATTCTAGTATCCCTATAGCACTGCTCAGGTGCTTGATAAATACATTTCACAGTTATTATTGCCTCAAATTCCAGGACAAATAAATATCATCCTGTTCATCCTATAAGCTTGCCTTTTCATATGTGTGACACTGATCTCCCAGATAATTACAGAAAAACCCAGGGAAAAGGTTTATCACATTTGGCAGTACAATTTTGAACTCCAAGCAAGTATTCCTTAGGATGGAATCTGAAGGCTGGGATTGTTCAAGTGAATTGCAACCCCAAGTTCATCCAAAACCTCTGAAGCCACAAGACCCTCAACAAACACGGTTGCTGATGGGAGATGGCTTTGTCTCACCAAGATCCCTGGAAGGAACAGACACTCATTGAAGGGCTATTGACATAGCGTGTCTTCACGCTCTTTATTGGGAGATTTATTAAACTACTTATTTATAGAATCATGCTGTGAGGAAAAATCTTTATATATGTTGTAAAGATTTTACATCAGTGGATAAACTTAGGAGGGAAAAAATGCAAGTCAAGTTCAATGTTTTCAGATCTCATGTGTCACCTGTCCAGGGAACACCAATCACATGTCCCAGATATGAGGGTCAGCAATCAGGACACTGTCAGGACACTAACACCTGTGCGGAGGGTGTTTCTCCAAGATCAGCTCAGAAGAGCTGCATCTTCACAGCCAGACATGGGCTGTATCAAAGGGGAACTGAACGTGTTGTAGAAAGAACAGCTTTTTGGATTCAAACAAATAAGGGTTTAGATCTTGACTCTACCACTTACAAGCCACATCAAGTTGAACAAATTACTTAATCTCTTGGAGCCTTGGTTTCTTCATTTGTGAATGGAGAGAGTAGAATTACTTGAATGGGTAGTTACAGGGATTAAAGAGTGAATGATATTCAGTAGCTGAGTCACCTCAGAATAGCAAAAGAACTTACCTATCTTTAAAAGATTGGCAGATAACACAAGTAAAGCAGAGAAGATGTAAGGTAATAATAAGGTAATAAAAATTGTGGTGGATTGGCATCAAATTAATTTTTTTTAAATGGTTTTAAGAATAAAATCTCATTTAATCTCTAAATTTGTGATCTGTGTGCTGGCATTCAAAAATGTTAGTTTACCACCTTCCCCCTTCCCTTCTCTGTTCTATGCTGACAACCTGGTCTCCATTTTAAAAATCTATCTCAATTATCCTTAATGGAGTAAGTTTTGAAAACCTATAAAGTCATTTTTGATACTGACAATTAGCAAGCAGAGAAATTAAGGGTGCTGGTTTACATAATGAAGAATCTTCCCATTTATGAGGGTAAAATATTGCTTAAAATTATCTGAGCCGAGAATCCACATCTGGAGATGTGGGTATTTCTGCATCATTTTTTATATATACTGCATTTTCAGGAACACAACTACCAAAAAATGAAGGGAAGATTGTATTTTGCTTTACAGAGAACTTTATTGGAAATCCTTTGCTATGATCTGAATTGTGTCTCTCTCCACCCCACCCACACCACCTGCCCAACTTTGTATGTTGAAGTCCTAACCCTCAATTTGCTATTATTTATTTCCAAATAGCATTACATCATCTTTGGTAAATAATTAGATTTAGATGAGTTCATGGGGGTGGGATTCTCTCAATAGAATTAGTGCCCTTATAAGAAGAGACTAAAAAATTCACTCTTACAAAAGACACACATTTTAAAACTGTTATCCTAAATAAGAAAAAAAAAAAAAAATTTAACTCAAATAACAACCTGATTCAAAAAATGTGTAAAAGGAGCTCTGGCTGGTAGCACAGTGGATAAGGTGCCCGCCTGTGAACCCAAATGTTGCTGGTTCAATTCCCAGCCAGGGCACATAACCAGGTTGCAAGCCAGGTCTCCAGCCAGGTCTGTAGCTGGAAGAAGGTGAAAGGTAACCATACACTGATGTTTCTCTCCCTCTCTGCCTCTCTCCCTTTCCCTCTCTCTAAAAATAATTGATAAAATCTTTTTAAAAATTATTGTTTAAAAATGTGTAAAAGACCTTAACAGACACTTCATCAAAGAAGATATACCACATTAAATGTAAATGGGTTAAATGCTCCAATAAAAAGACATAGGGTAGGTAAATGGATAAGAAAACATGACCCGCATATATGCTGTCTACAAGAAACCCTTCTCAGAACAAAAGATCTACACAGACCAAAAGTGAAAGGATGGAAAAAATATTCCAAGCAAATGGATATTTTTTAAAAAATTGTATCAAAATAGATTTCACAAAGAAGGCCATAAAAAGAGATAAAGAAGGATATTTCATTATACTTAAGGGAACAATCCATGCACCCTTATGTTCATAGCAGTGCTATTTACAATAGCCAAGCACTGGAAACCGCCTACATGCCCATCAATAGGTGAATGGATCAAAAACCTGTGGTACATTTACACAATGGAATATTAGACACAGCAGAAAGAAAGAAGGAACTCCTACCTTTTGCAACAACATGGTTGGAACTGGACAGTGTTATGCTTAGTGAAACAAGCCAGACAGCTAAAAACAAGTACCAAATGATATCAACTAACACAGGACACTAGTGAACCAAACAAACAAATGAGTGAAATAGAACCAGAGGCATGGAAACAAGGAACAGACTTTCAGTGTGCAGAGGGGAGGGGAGAGAGAGAGAGAGAAAGAGGCAAAGCTGGGGAACAGTTTAGTCAAGGTATAAATGACCTACAGACATGGACAACAGGGTGGGGATCGAATGTGGGAGACAAGGAGGCGGGTGGGACAGGGGAGAGCAATGGGGACAAAGGGGGACAGATGTAATATAGCAACAATAAATCAATTAAAAAGGTAGATGACAAATAAACATATCAAAAGATGCTTCACATCATATGTCACCTAGGAAATGCAAGTTAAAACAATGATATACCTGTACACACCTATTAGAATATCCAAAATCCAGAACATAGACAACACCAAACGCTGGTGAAATGATAAAGACAGTAAAAAATTTAGTGGTGGACAGGGGTGAAATTGGGGGTAATGACCAAGCACAGAGGATTTCAGGACAGTGAAAATACTCTGTATGATACCATAACAATGGATATATGTCATTATACATTTGTCCAAATTCATAAAATTTACACCCTCACAAGTGAACGCTAATGTAAACTACTTTAGGTAATTATGATGTGTCAATGTAGGTTCATCAATTGTAACAAGGGTACCACTGTAGCAGGGGCTGTTGGCAATGGGGAAGGCAGTGCTCATGCGGTGTGTGGAGTGTATGACAAATCTCTGTCCCTCCCTCTCAGCTTTCCTTTCAACCTACAATTGCTCTAAAATTGCATTTGGGTGTCTGAGTTACCAACAGAACACGCTAGTAAGATTTTGTGTGTAATGCAATATTTTATGAAGGTGTAAGCAACAACTTTTAATTTAGTCTTGCCCAAGCATTTATTTACATCTTGAAATAGATATTAATTTATTGTAAGTACTTATTTTGTATATTTCTCTTTATTGTAGGTAGAGCATTCTATTGACTTTATTAATATGAGTAGGTAGATTAGACTATCTATAAAATGTTTTTCAGTGTTGTGAAAAGGACATTACAAAATATTTTCTTTAAAAAGAGAGTGGTGCCCTGGCTGGTAGCACAGTGGACAAGGCACCAGCCTGTGAACCCATAGGTCGCAGGTTCGATTCCCCAGCCAGGGCACATAACAAAGTTGCAAACCAGGTCTCCAGTCAGGTCTGTGGCTGGAGGCAGGTGAAAAGCAACCATACATTGATGTCTCTCTCCTTCTCTGCCTCTCTCCCTTCCCGCTTTCTAAAAATAATGAAATAAAATCTTTAAAAATAAATAAATAAATAAAAATAAAAAGAGAGTGGAACGTGGAACTGACTGACAGCTGTTAAGAGGAGAAGGGGGAGGTTGGGACTGGTTGAAAGAAGGTGAAGGGATAAAGAACATATATGCATGACTTGTGGATGTGGACAATAGTGTGGGGATTGACTATGAAAGGTGGGCTTGTGGAGGGGAGTAAAATGGAAAAATTGGGACAACTGTAATATAATAAACACTAAAATATTTAAAAGAGAAAAACATTAAAAATAGAGAGTGGTAGGCTGTGACTGGTGTGGCTCAATTGGTTAGTCATCATCCCGTAAACTGAGGGGTCATGTGTTTTATTCCCATTCTGGGCACATTCCTAGATTGCAGGTTCAGTCTCAAGTCATGTACAAAAAAGCAACCAATTGATGTTCCTCTGTCACATCAATGTTTTTCTCCCTCTCATTGTCCCTCCCTTTCCCTTTCTCTGAAATCAATGGGCATGTCCTCAAGTGAGGATAAAAAAATTTTAATAAAAAGAGTGGTAGAATTAAGGAGAGAAAAGAAACTTCTGGTCTAGATTTTTACTTCAGAACCAGTTTATGACAATTACCTTCAAAATTACTTTGGATCACCCTCACATCCCATTGATAAACTTTCCTGCAAAACCATGAAAGTAAAGGAAATTATTCATGCAGCAATAACAGTAGAGACATAACAAGAGTATTAAAAGACTATTGGATTCTTTTGGAAAGAATCACCAATGCAGGGAAATGCAGGTAAGAATCACACTTCTCCCGACCAAGTGGCTTCGAGTCATTAAGGTGAGGAATTTGTCAATTTTCTGCCTATTTGTTCCTTTACTGAGTCTGTCCTGCAACATTAATGTTATTTTAATATTGCTTTTACTCTATAAAGTTTGCAGGATATTATCTATTTAGTTAGCACCTTTCAAGCTAACTGCTATAATTAAAGAAAATCATATATTTAATTAAACAGATCTGCTTATTCATGGAGAGTGGAGCAACTCAGCTGCCTGTGGAATGGTGTGTTTAACGCACAAGTTCCATATAATGATTTTGTAAAATAATATTTTGAAAATGGATTTCAAATGCAAAGTAACATCCTGCAACAGCGCAACACATTTGCTTAACAAAAAGCTGGTTCCAACACTTCTCTTCACAGGTTTAAATAGTTAAATGAGGTCTTAACATGTAGATGGTAAGAAAAAAAAATTGATCAATCAGTAGCGATTTGGGCTACAGGGAAAGATTGGCTTGTCTGCTTAGCTGATCTTACTTTTGACTAGGTTGATGAACGCTTGGGTGGATTTGCCAATTTCGACAGCAGGCTCTTTCTCCCAACATCCTCCAACCCTACTGCCGGGTAGAGGCACAACTGGGAGTGGGGTCCTGGTGTCTGAGGCAGCTTCAGCCTGCTTCGGAGTGAATAGAGCCTGTTAAAATTTGGGTTCCTGAGTCCACCACAGGCTGCATCCAACTTTCTGGAATGGGGCCCAAAATTTGCACTTTAATTAACTTCCCAGATAACCCCTGACCCCTGCACTTAGAGAACTACTAGTGTAATGACTTGCTGGGATCACTGTCCCCAGGGCCACATTATCACTTTCATGGGTGACTTCTGTGGGCCCTAGTCACTCTGGCCTTGGTGGGGCACTGTCTTTCAAAATAAATAAATAAATAAAAGGGAAACATTGTACTTTTAAATGATTATATTGGTATAAATGTAAATATAAATATATTATAATAATGAAAACACTTCCTTCAATCTGAAAGTTCACTTTTCCTTCTCATTTTAAAGGAACTCACAGTAGTTCTGTGGGTCCCTAAAAGGACAGTGGGCCCCAATCACTGAGTGTTGCTGTGTCTCATGGCTGCATCGGCCCTGCCTGCCCCATATGCTTTAACGTAGGCACAGTCAAGGGCTATTGACCTTCGCCTCCAGTCAAATCCCCTATCAAGATGAAATCAATTCTGGTTTTTGAGCTTACTTATGGAAATAAAGCGGGCTGAGGGAGAGGGCATAATAAGGGAGTTTTCAGAAATTCCCAGAAAGCTTTGGAAATATAACATTTATTCCCAACATTCTGCTTGGGGTGAAGGTAAGGAGATGGATGGTCTGCAAATGCCTGAGGTTGTGCTACAGCTCCTGCTACTTCTCAAAAGTCTCAGCATCAAGTACCCTGTTACTAATCAAACCCTACCCATATTTTCATTAATAACTGCACCAGGTGCTGAGGGCTTCACTCACTCACACACACATATCTCATTTGATCTTTCTAACAATTTTAACCCCACTTAAGAGACACAGACATTCTGCACAGAGAGGTTGAGTCTATTGTCCAGTCACACAGCTAGGGAAAGGTAGAACCAGGATTTGAATCTGAATTCCTTTGATGCCAAAGCGTCCACTCTTACCCCTTGCTCAGCTGCCCTGAAGCTGTGCTCTGTTCTTCCCTCCCACTAACTGAGACCAGCTCATGTTTCTTCCTACCTGAGTCCCACCCTGATGACCAGCTCTCAGCCCCAAAGCAAGGGCCTGTATGTTGCTTCACCCTCTCACCACAGGCCTGGGCCTCCACTCATTGCCGGCTCCAAAATGCCTGTCACTGCGCCCCATGCACTGCCACCTCTTGCTGAATCTCCCTGATGCTGTACACCTGCCTGTGTTTTTATTCGGTTTATCATTTATTCATTCATTCCAGTGACATTCAATATGTCTCTTCATACCTGCCATCTGCTAGGCACTAGAATACAACGACACTGGCTGTGCCCCAAGTTCCTCATGGCCTGCTGAAGGGACATATACTGGTAATTGAAATACAGCACGGTGAAGAGCCTTGGAAAAGGTGGAAGCTCAGTACCACAGGGGCTCCAGAATAATGGGATAATCACCAGATCCTGACTCAGGTGTCCTGCTGACTTCTGGTCTCTCTCCCCCAGTTGGCCCAGCTGGGTCTGCCCGGATGCCTTTCTGGTCTGTCTTTGCCGCTACCTGCCAAGCTCCACATTTGGGGAGTTCTGGAATGACTGGGCAGCTGAGCATGTGGACCTGTCTTTCAGCATTACCTCTCTCATTAGTCATCCTGCCCAGAAAGGTGATCTTTAAAATTCCTATTTCGCTACTTACACAGGAATTTCACTGTAGCACCCCAGAGTGGAAATCAGTCAAGTATAAATCCTTTCCTCAAGGAGATTTATTTAGTGAAGTGCTGAAAAGCCTCATTATTTAAAGTGGTCCCACCTTTAAACCAGCCGCCTACCACAGACCCCAGAAACAGATTACATACGTTTTTCTATATTTTGAAGTTCAGTGATTTAAAGTGGAATGAATAGTTCATACTAATACCATATACAGAAAAATATCATCAGAAAAACCTCTTCCATTGGAGCATCCACAGCATTTCCTAGAATCTCTCTCAACAGCCTATCTTAGGTTTACTCTGCCTTGTGACCGTTTGGTTTTTCAGTTGCATTTCTCCACTGAAATTCCTTCAGGACAGGGACCCTATCTCACTCACCCAGGGGTTGCCCACAGCCCAGTGCCTGGTGCAAGAAGTACTCCACAAGTTCAAGATGGCAAGCTGCCCCTGGGGCCAGATTCTGTCCAGTAAGTGGATTTTACAGTCCATATACATTGTTTTAACACTTTTAGAACAAATTTCCCATGTTTGAAAACGTTCACGGCGGTCTCTACGTTTTCTTGGAAAGAAAGAAAACAAAACAGTAACCCAGAACCTGAGCTTCCACTGCCTAGAATCAACTCAGGCCGAGAGTGCCCCTTTAGATGGGCTTCACAGCCCCTCCCCACCTGCCATCAGCTTAACCTGGAAGCACCTGTGTCTGCAATCCTTTCTTAGAACAAATTATCACCACATCCTGCTCTCAAGCCAAACCAGGCCACCCTAATGCAAGAGACCTTCTAAAATAATGGGGACAAATGAGCAAAATTGAATGGGATATCAAAATGGAACACAAGAACCACCTGGTAAGAAAGGTTAGGCTGGACACCCAGGCTGCCACAGAAATGCCTACTTAGCTCTGCAACTGGAAATGTTGGAACAGGACACATGGATATAATGAGAGTGTTCTGAAATATGGACAAGATCTCCACAGTCCAGGTACTGTAGGAGCAGACAGGTTTACTCATGGTACACGTCTAACTTAGTACATGGTTGCTCTCCTCCTACAGCAAGGCACAGACCTGCACTGTCCCCAACCCCGATGTGTAGGACACAGACACAGGCTGCTTTGCAGTAAGACCTACAAGAAAACACTCCAAATCCTGCAGGTCAGGACTTACCGGCCTGTCCTTGCTACATTGACCTACCTTTGGTAAAGTTCTCAAACATCCTCATTTCCTCTCCATAATTGTTAAATGTCTGCTGGGGTCCCTGTGGGGGTCCCTGTGGCGGTCATGAAGAGACGCCTGGCTGGCTGGGGTGGGCTCACTGACAGGAACAACAGTCAGTAACAGAATCTCAGGCCAACGGTGATTCGGCACGTGCCCACTCTCTAAACAGCTGTGATGATTTAGAAAGAAAGGAGCTGAGCCCATGTGAACATCGTATTGCCTAATTTAGTCCACTCCAAATGCTCATAAAAGAGATTTTCACTTCACAGAAGATGCACACAGACCCACTTTGAAACCTGTTCACTCTCTGGAATGTAATACACAATACTAATCGTCAAGGACTCTATCTTTTAGAAAATACAACTTTAGAGGACCAGGCTACTTAAGAAAAAGTGTAGACATTGACCTCAGTGGCATAACCATTCCAGCCCCCATGCCTTTCTTTATGATGTCTCCATCCTTAAAATACACTACTCTGCCTTCCATCACCATCTCAAGTGGGCCCATCAGTTAGCGCAGGGGGTACACACTTCAGAGCCTACAGGGCTCAGGCATCTGTATAATGCTTGTGCTGGCACTATGCCCTGCCTAACCTGAGAGAGCATGTCCCATCCACAGGCAAGACAGAAGAGTTTCTCAAAGACACTGTGCCAGCCAAACAAAGCATCTTCTGCACTTCCAGGTATATTCTTCCTCAGATCCGTCCCTGCCTTCTCTGCTCTGCTCTGTGTCACACACATGATCCATGGCCCTCCAGCCTTTTCATGTCCCCACATGAGCTAGCTTCACGTTATTCTTCCAGTGAGAGGCCCTGATGGAAGATGGGAGGTCAGGAGGGAGGGGAAAAGGTGAGTGTATTTCTCCCCATTTCTCTCTGGCTCAGGCTGCATCTGCTCTATTCTTTCAGCTCCCAAAGGACAAGCTGCCATGATTCCAGTCCCCTTCAGATGACTCCAGGTTCTGCTGATAATGCTGCCATCTCTCTTTGTCCTTCCAGCCTCAGGAAAGTAGTGGCTTCCTTACTACTTTGGGAATCAGCCTATGTGTTAGTTATCTCATGCTGCCATAATAAAACACTGTAGGCTGGGTGGCTCAAACAATAAGATCATTTCTCACAGTTCTGGAGCCTGGGAACTCCAAGATCAAGTACTGGCAAATTCAGTTCCTGGTGAAGGTACTCCTCTTGGCTTGAGAGAGTGAGAGGGAGGGAGAGAGAAGGAGAGAGGAAGAAAGATGGAGAAAGGAGTGAAAAGAGGGAGGGAGGGGAAAATGGGGAAGAGAGGGAAGGAGGAATAAGAGAGAGGAAGGGAGGGAAGAGGGAAGAGGGAGAGGGGGAAAGGGTGAGATGGGGAGGAAAGGAGAGACGGAGGGAGAGACAATAAAAGGATGGAGAGGAGAGAGAAGGGAGAAAGGAAGGGAGGAGGAGAGGGGGAAGGGGAGGGAGAGAAAAAGATGGAAAGAAAGTTCTCTGATACCTCTCTTCACAAGCACAAATTTCTTTTCACACGAAAAGAAAGTTCATCTTTCTGTAATACCTAGGTGGTTTCCATTTCCCTGTTTGGTCCCTAACTTTAGATTAAGCCAGCCGATAGCCATAATACATATTTCATATGTATATATTGTCATGATACCTAAGTTTGGTGAGAAAGTCAGGCTAACACATTGCTGGTGGGGGATTAAGTGTATACAACATTTTTGAAAGGCAGTTTGAAAAAATGTTATCAAAGCCTTTAATTTTCACATCACTTATCTCAGCAATTTCAAACTGAACCATTTATTCTAAAGAAATATTTGGATGAATACTTCATAGAATTATGTGTATTCTATGTTTATCACACCTTTAATTATAATAATCCTAAATTGAAAGTAATCTAAATATCTAATAATCATGTATAATTTAAATGATGATACACTATTTGAGGGATGATAATGCATCTATTAAAAGTGATTATGTTAGTATATATTAATTATTATGGAAAAATAGCATAATGATATGGCAAAACCAGGAAAAAGTACACTATATATAACTTTTAAAACTATGTACCCACAAATCTAGAAAGGAAATTACAAAAATAGTTTAACCACTATTTCTGTATATGGGGGGTTAAATTGCAAATAGTTTTTTCATATTTCTTTCTTACTTTTTTTCAAATGTTTTTCAAAGAAAATATACTGCTTCTATCATCAGAACAAACCAATATAGATAAATAGAAAATATGAGAGCAAAGATAATAAATTTTTTATCTGATATTAGTAACTGATAAATTATTATGCATTTTCATAGTTTAATTTCACTTTAAAGCCCATGCTCTTTCTGCTATTTAATGAAAGAAGTAGAAATGAGAATGAGTTGAGAAAAGAGAGAAAGAGAGAAGGGTATGATAAAAAACAGACCCACAGTAAAACTAACTCTGAAATTCATTGGCTCATCCTTTAGTCTAAAATTATCCACCTAGGCCAGAAAAGAAAAGAAAAGAAAAGAAAATTTTACCCTTTGTGACAGTATGGATGGACCTAGAGAAAATTACACTAAGTGAAATAAGCCAGACAGAGAAAGGCAATACAATATGATTTCACTCAAATGTGGAATCTAATGAACAAACTGAACTAACAAGGAAAACAGGGACAGACCCATAGATGAAAAGCAGGATGACAGCTGGGTGGGGGGTGGTTAGGGGGTAGAGGGAGTGAGAAAAAACGGAAAAAGGACTCATGGACAACAGTGGAGTGATTGCTGGAGGGAGGGGAGTATTAGGGAACTAAATGGTAATGGGAAAAATACAATGAAGGTTAAACAAAAAACATTATCCATCTAGTAATGGTAATTCTATCTTATTAACATTCCCTTCCCCACCTTAGCTTCGCTTTTACTAATCATACTTTGGGGGAAGCTATTTGCCTGTATTTAAGCATAAGAAACAACATGAAATGCACCAAGTTTTACATTAAAGATTTTGACCAGGATGTGATTCATTGCATCCCCTAGCCCTCACTGAGCATCCACAGGAAAAATTTCTCTTCAATTTTAGTACCAGAAATAATTATGTTTCTAATAAACAACTGTTTTATTTTTGTCCTTTAGTCATTGTAAAGTTTGTACTTTATCACAATCCCCTCTTCATGGTGACCATTTCAAAGTCTAGAGGCCTTTATTTGTATCCTACATCTAAGAAGTGTGTAGGATTAAATGACATCTATTCTCATAGTAACTTTGCTACTGACTCCTCATTTTTAACTCATTTGAATATACATTAAAATGTATGTTAACATATGCACATTTGCAAGCCACTATAAAATCTTTTTGAGTAAGCATACCATTCTGGTATGTTTGTTACAACTCCAGAGCTGAAAACACCTGGTTTCAGCTTTAGTTAGGTGGACAGCTCCCAGGGCCAAGGTTGATGTGCATTCTGTCCAAGGGTCTTCTCCAAAGTCCTGGGAGCTCACCAAGCTGGTATATGCATGCGGTCCGTAAGTGCAGGCAAGGTAATGACCTTGGGGATAACCGGCA
Organism: Noctilio leporinus; assembly: GCA_004026585.1. Taxonomy (NCBI): domain Eukaryota; kingdom Metazoa; phylum Chordata; class Mammalia; order Chiroptera; family Noctilionidae; genus Noctilio; species Noctilio leporinus. The sequence continues at coordinate 3,229 of PVIW01006920.1, read as the reverse complement.
GTAAGGAAAGGAAGCTGATGAATAAAGGCTCCAGCCTCTTGTCTCTTGTCTACATGGTCCTCAGAAAACCTGGAGCAACTGAGCTCCCATTTCTTGCAGCAATGAGCTGGATAACACACCCGTATATTGACTTTCCTCCTTCCCTGTCTCACTCTCCCTATTTTCTCACTCCTCTTCCTAGGATCACATTCCAAATTAACTTCTTGTACCCAAGGCCTACTCTCAAGCTTCTGCTTTTAAGGAAACCCAAACCAAAAGATAGGACAAAAGGAAGAAGACAGGGAGATAATGAATAAGTCATGTATTTTCATAGATATAGATATACATACACATAGTCTGTCCTGAAGTATCATCCACACAAACTTTTAATTATATTGAGATTGGCTTGATACTTTCAGGATAGACCTATTATTATATATATAAGTTAATCAATTTATAATAAATTGATTATATATAGTTATTAATGGAAATCAATTCACAAGAAAGGATTCTTTCTACCAGATTTCTGACTATGAGTTCCTTGTCTGAGAAGAGTGAATGTCCCTGAAGTGAACCCCACACCTACCAAATATATATGCCGCTGAGCATCCATAGGAGATAATAATTTCTAGGCCTTTGGGCAAATAGAAGCTAAAACATGATATTTGACCAAACACAGTACTGCTATGCCATGGGTATCCCAAATTCATTTTAATATTTTGCACATCAAAGGAATGAGCAATCTACTTTGACATATGTAAATATATAAACAGTCATTATTTTTTAAATTGTTCAAAAAAGTCTCCATTTACTACATTAATAGACTCGATTTGACTTCAGAATCCTGAGCACATTTTAATTAACTTTTTTTTATCCATGGGTATCATAATGTTTTCAATCTTAGCTTTACCAGCCTCTTTATTGGAGGCTGTTTATTAACTTCTCTCTCATAAATGTCACATACATAATAGTCTAAAGGATTTGCATCTGGTGAACTAGGCAGCCAGATTTCCTTTGACCAGAATTCAGGAACATTGACACTGAGAAATTCTTGTACCTTTTTGGCATTATACGCTGTTGCACCATCTTGTTGGAAAATAAAATTATGTCCATTTGGGACTTGCTTCATTCATGGTACAACTTCTTCTCTCAAAATGTCAAGATAAACATCAGCAATCACCTTCAAGCCTTATGGGAGAAGAGTGCAGGGTCATGATATCTCCTTCATTGTTGACAACACCTAATACCATCACTGTAGCAGGAAATTTCATTTTCATGACATTTGGGACTTCATTAAGGTTCTCACAGAGCCACCTATTGTTTATTCTGTTGACTATTTGATCCTGCTGAAAATTCCTTTCATAGGAGAAGAATATCAGAGGAATTTTTACTTTGGGATTTTCCCATTTTGTTAGCAGTTTCCTTCCTTTTTCAAAGAGCCTTCCCTTTGTCTGCTGTGTCATAAACTGGCCTCTCCTGATAGCATACAATCTGTATCTGGTATCTTCAGCAATAACCTTGTGCACTGTTGTATCTGATATCTGCAGTTATCTTGCTATGGAGCACATTGATTTTCCTGGATTTTCATGGATGATCTCCTGGATTCTGTGTACAATATCTGTACTTGTGCAATCCTTGCTTACCTTAAGCATTTTCCTTGTTGGTGTAGTGACATCAGGATCAGCATCATACACCTTCTTCATGTTGTAAACTGAACATAAAGGGATGTTATTGAAGTCCACAATTTCCTTAGCTGTTTGCCCTGCATGCAGTCCAGAAATTATGGTTACTCTAACATTATATTCCTTCAACATGATGGTTGCTCTCAGAATTTAATACTTAATATCTGAAACAATATGTTAAATCATAACCTTAGAAACTTAGTTTTTCAAAATTAATAAGAAGCACATGAAATAAGGAAAGACAACCTTATTGCCAATTTATCTTACGCACTCTGTAACTAAGAAGTTGAGTGTCACATGAATTCAAAGCTTCCAACCTACTCTCTTGGATCAAGATCAGAACCCTTGGATCAAGATCAGAAATGACAATGGGGGTGTGGTCTGTTTTTTTCTTTTTCATTCCTTCTCTTTGCTGACTCTCAATAGGCAGAAGGGAAGGGGAGAAGAGGAAAGGCAACAAGAACTTTACCTAACTGTACGCATAGTTTGGATTCCCTATGGGCTGGCTAACAATGCCCTCAATGAGTTGAGGTGTTTCAGAGCTGGCTCTCCCATGGGCTGCAGGAGTAGGTTCTTAAATCCCCTTCTTAGTTCTCTTACATGGAGATAAGCTCTCTGGCTAACCTCTGAACACCTCCCTCCACTCCTACCTCAGATGTCATGTCCATAGTATCTTGTACTAGTCCTATAGTCTGGCAGCATACTATAAATAGTCCCAATCTAGTACTTTCTGCAACCTTAAGAAAGCTCACTCACCTCCTGAGTCAAATGCAGGGCATAGGCTGCCCTCTCCTCATCTTGCCATTATGCTTCAAGCAACACCAAGACTTCAGGCTCCATGAGGCAATAAAAAGGCACAGTCCTGTTCTTATATACCCTCAAACTCCCAGGACAGATATCAAGCTATAGAGGCCTTTCTCATTGGACCCCACTCTGCTCTAAGGGTGACTCAAAGCAGATGTTTGAATTCTCCACATGCACCCAGCTAGGTGAGGAATGAGGTGTTAGTCTTTCCTTCTTGCACATACCCCTCAATATTGATAGATAGTACACTTCTTTGACTTGGCAGAAAAGGTCCTTGGGAGAATAGGGAGGGTAAGAGCCTCCCTTTAGGTCAACAACCCACCCCTCACTCCTGCCCACTTTCCAGTCTTCTTTTTACACAGGCTGGAAGAGGTGCTGAAATTTCTGTCATTTATGTATTGTCTTCTTAGGTTCAGAGAACATGTCCATTGCCCTCTTTAGACTATATTATCATTTAATACCTGTTATTCTCAATGCTGGTGCTTTATAGAAAATTCTTACACAAAATAATACTTATTAGCAGAATATATATATTTACAAATATACTAAAGGGAACACGCCCTTAAAAATGTTATTCTTTATATAAAACAAAAAATGAAAAGAATAGGATAAAGAGATAACATTCTCTGTCACATGCATTCCTGGTACTTTTAATAAACCTAAGCTCTCCAGAAAAAGGTTCACCAGAGGAGGCACATGAGTCCCACCAGAGGAGTAGATCTGCTTGTTCTTTTTTTTTTTTTTTTTTTTTTTTTTATTTTTTT
>PVIW01006919.1:0-79897 GCA_004026585.1 Noctilio leporinus | reverse complement strand
CCCAGCGGCCCAGCAGCTCCGTTTTTCGGCCCTCTCGCCGCCCCGGCCGGTGCACTTCCCGCTCCCCCGCTCCGGCTTCCCGCAGGACTCTTCTCCTCCGCCTCTAGCCCCGCGCGCCGCGAAACCTCCTCTCCCTGTTGCCGGGGTGAGTCTCTCACACAGTCCCTCCCCTGCAAGAGTTCAATTCCGCGTTCCCTACTGCGTTTGCCCTCGCTGCCCGCACTTCACTGCTGAGACTTCCAGTCGCCAGGGAGCCCGAAACTGGCCCCGGTAAAACGCGCCCCTCTGGGCAGAGCCGCCCCTGCCCAGAGCCGACCTCGGCCCGCCGGCCGGTCGGTCGGGAACGCCTCACCTACTGTCCCGCTGGCCTCCTCTGCCTCTGGGCTCTGCTCCCCTGTGTCCAGATGCTGTCCGTTCCAATCCCCAGGGTCCTGAAGCCGTCTCACGCTCCTTATCCTGTCCTCTAGCTGCTTTGGTACTGGAGAACACCATCAGCACTGCTCTCTACTCTGTCGCCATCTTCCCTCCCCGCAATAGCTTTTAAACAAGTGTCTCCCCACCTTCACCTTCCTGTTCATTGCTATTTTTCTTTTACCTAGATCTTATGTGTGTAGGGTTTGCAGAACATTAATAATAGTCATATATATATATATATATACACACACACACAGCATATACATATATAATTAATCAAATTATGTACTAATGTGTTTTCATTTTAAAAGTCTCAAATAATTAAATTAAGTCCTCCAGTTTACGTATACTATCCTGTTATCAATGGTGCTTGTATCTCTCCAGGTGTTTTTAAAGTTTTGGGTTTTTTTGTATTTTTTTCATTACCATTGATCTCCCCTATACTATCTTCCACCTCCACCCATCCACTCTTCCCCTGTAATTACCATACTGTTGTCTGTGCCCATGAGTTCTTTCTCCTTTTTTCTTTTTTGCTCAATCCCTCTACCCCCACAGTCTTTTCTCAATGCATTACTATATTTGCATACATTTAGAAAATAGTTTTTCATTGAGCAAAAAGGAAAAAAGGACTCATGGACATGGATGACAGTGTGAGATTGCTGCAGGAAGAGGGTATAAAGGAATTAAAAGGTAATGTAAAACAATACAATAAAGATTAAATTTTTAAAAAATAGTTGTTAATGGTTTATGCTTCTTTGTCTTTTACTATTGATTAGATTATTTCTAATTTTTATCAGAAATTATTATTTGTTATTTATAATAACAAACAGCTTTATAGATAAATACTGAATTCATTTATTTATTTCTTTGGAATAAATTTATAAGATTATTAGGCCAAAACTTACAGTTTTATGAGATTATTTTAAGAAGATAGTATATACTGATATATATCTATTATTATGAAAAACATGGAAGTTTTTGTAACGACTGAAGGTCATTTATAGATAGGCTGAACATCTGTCTATAAACAAGAAGAAAAAAGAGAAAAAATAATTCAAATTTTGGAGAAAAGGTTACAGAAGAAAAACACAGAGCAACTTAAACATGGTATTATTCTGATTTATTGACTGTGTATAAGATATTGGTTAATGAAATCACAAAGCTAAACATTTACTGGGCAGGTATTTAAGGAAGAAAGAGACAAACCAATAATCTGAATATATGAGTAATTGCTCTGTGTTTAAATTGCTATAAACACTACTACATTTGCCATCTCACATACCTTTTTATATATTATTTTGCTTTGAGCTTAGCATTCCATTATTACTATTTTCTTGAAAACCCGTATCAGTAAGCTTATTTTGTGTATGTAAAAGAATAGCATGGGAAATTTGTGGTTAATTTATGACTTTATTTTTACTCTTTCTTTTTATCACTGAATTGTCTACATTTTACTGCTTGAAAATTGAAATAGGTGTTTGTTAATAAAAACATATTAAAATAAACATAAAGCCGTATAATTATCCCAGTTCATAATACTTTACCTAATCTTTTTAATTTAGAAAAACCTCTTGAGAAATAATATTGCTTACTACAAAGAAATAGTTACCAGATAGTCAGCAATTCCTGCAATTTAAAGACAGTTACAGTGTTTTTTCTAGTTTCAAGGAAAACTGAAACACTTTTATTTAATTATGCATAAATTATTTTTAATTATTTTTAATCTGACCATATGCAAAAAATGTAGTCTGAAATGTTTGCCAAATGTTAAGGGCTATTTCTGGATGGTAGAATTTTAGATGACTTTTTGAATTTTCTTTTACTGTCCTTTATTTCTTGAATTTTAAACATCAAACATGTATCACTTTTATAAAGCTATTAACTAGTTTTTAAAAAATGTTGCACCACTTTACACTCCTAGTATCATGTACAGGAGCACATGTCTTTTTATACCTTAACCATAACCCTTTTACTTTAATATTAACTCTTGATGGGTGAAAATGATATTTTACTGTTAGTATTTGCATTTCTATAATTATTAGCTAAACCATTTTTTCATTGTTTCGTGTTAACTATTTCTCACTGTTACAAATGTTCTTTGTCAATTTCTCTAAATTGGTACCTGTGGCATGAAGAAAGTTTGAAAGACTGAGTGTCTTTTCATTAATCACTTTTTTAATCAAATAATTTTAGGTTTATATGCAGTTGTAAGAAAATAATACAGAGCAATCCCCTGTACACTTTTCCACCTTGGGGTAGTATTTTGCAAAACTACAGTAACACTACAACCAGGACATTGGCATTGACAGAGTTCAGAAATTTTATTTCAGATTTCCCTAGTAATGTGTGTGTCCATCTGTGTGTTAATTTCAATAAATTATATCACCTGTGTAAGTTGGCATATTCGCCACCACAGTGTAGATACTCAACAATTCTAACCAACACCACAAGGAACCTTCTCGTTGCCCTTTTAAAATTACTACCTCTTTCTTCTCGTGCCCCCACCAAGCCTCCACAACCACCAATATCCCATTCATTTCTAATATTTATCCTTTCAAAAATCTTATAAAAAATAAAATCTTATAGTAGGTAACCTAAACATTTTATAAAGTTGAAGAAAACTTGAATGTCATGTGTCCCTGTGTTTTTTCTTTTTCTCCTCTCATATCTGAGAGCAATTACCCAGACTTCCTTGGCTTCACTTTTCTCTGCTGAAACTTTTGGCTTCTAGAAACCCACTGCTTTTCAAATACTCTTGTTCTCATCTCAAGTGATTTCTGGCTGTTAGAAATAGGTTTTGAAGTATAGTAAGAGGATGGAATGCTACGGCCAATGTGGAGAAGGAAATGAAATAAAACCTTGTCTCAAGTTATGAGAGTGAAAAAAAAAAAAAAGAAAGAAAAGAAAAGAAAAGAAAAAACCAGAGCAGTGAGGGCAAAATGAGTATTTTAAGACTGTCACAATTTCTCTCCATTATATGTGCCCACAGAGAAACTATAGCAGAGATCCAGAACTCTACCTTAGGCTCATTAACAACACAGCATGGCAACATTGTCAGAAACCTGAAGGAAAGGAAAAGACCCTATTTTCTTCGCTATCTTTCATCATGGAAAGCAACCCCAGGAACCTGTAGATTTCTTAATTTTCCCAGTTTTCCACCATGTCCAGATGTCTGGTATCCTTTGAACTCCCCACGTTTTACTCTAGACTGTCCCTGGAAAAAGCTTCCTGTACATGCTGCCCACCTTTTCAAGCCTCTAGATAGGTTACTTCAGTATGATTATCATACTTTGGTAAATGAAGCTAATTTACCCTGCCAGGGTTGGGGTTTCTGAAATATAGCCAAGCTTAAATAAAGTCAAAAGCATTATATTTTCAAAATGCATCTCAAGTATACATTTATAGGTGAAAAGAGATGAATATGAAGCTACTAGAGTAGATATCAACATTAAGGTATTATTATAGTGGGTAGCATCTCATATCACAAAATTGTTGGGTGGATGAAGTACAGCTTATTTTTTTTCAGTGACATCATTTATCATTGAAGCCTTTATTTGTCTGGGAAGTGAAAATCCCAATTAATTTTGGTTCTTTGGTGCCCCCATTTTCCCTTAAGTTGAATCCAAGTGCCAGATCTTATCTTGTGCCATGGGTGTATCATAGCAGGTGTTTAGGGGAGGAGAAAAAGTTAAGCACTGATGAGACTTATTTAAGATTTTAAGACATGATCAGCATTTAAGATTTCCCCCTCTTGTAGGGTTATCTTAAGTCAGAATGAAGTCAATAAAGCATCTCTTGGAAACCATACTGTACACTTGTAGTAGAACTCCTTTCTGCCCCTCTCCACCCCTAGGGGCCAGGGATGAGGTGTGGGAGGGAGGGACCCTTTTTCTGAGCAGCTTTTAAACACACCATGCTGTTTGAAGGAAAGGAAATGAACCTGTATAGAACATCTACTCTGTGACAACATTAAACTCTGTTCTTCCTCATTTATCTCTTTCAACACATCAGCAAGTCCTGTTCCCTCAACCTTGACAACATCTTTACAATCCAGCTGTTGCTCCCCATCCTACAGCTATCACCTCAGGCCAACTCACCCCAGACTTCCTTCTGGACTATTGCTTTGGCATCCTAAGAGTGGACTCCCAGCTTCTGCCCTTACATTTACAGTTTAATCACAGCATGAGAACCAGACTGATCCTTTCAGATCAGAAATCAGACCATGTTCTGCCTCTGTTTAGAATTTCCAGAAGCTTCTGTCTCAAGCAGAGTAAAACCCAAAGCCCTTTTACTGGTCTACAAGGCCTTACATGATCCTTAGCTCAACTGGTTCTCTGATCTCATCCCCCTGCCACTCCTTCCCTCCATCACTTTGCCCTAGACACCCTAGTGCCTTCACTGTTGTATGAAAATACACACACATTCCTGCATCACAGCCTTTGCTCCTGCTATTACCTCAGCCAGAAAGACTGTTCCATCAAATATCTGCATGACCAGCAGGCCACTTATATAAAAATGGAACACTCTACAGTGTTTACCCACCAGTAACTATCGATTGATTGTCTCCTTGGACCCTTCCCACCCCACCCCAAGTATTGTCTGTTCCAAGAGGGCATAAATGAATATTATCTGTTTTGTGCACTGCTGCTTCCCTATCTCCTGGAATAGTGTCTGTCATAAAGGTCTCGATAAGTGTTTTGGAATGAATGAATGAATGAATGAATCTACATAAGAATCCAGAGAGGTAAATATTTCCTTATTTTTATAAGTGAAGTCAACAGTGCTCAAAAAGATAATTTGTAAAAACAAATAGAGACCCAGGAAGCTTTCCTAATCAGGCCAGAAAAGAGCTGGGGCTATATTTTACAAAATGGTCTTCTGAATAAATAATGTGTTTTTTATATTATTATATTATCCTTCCTAGCATTTGGATTTGTTTAAAAGAGGTTATTTAGAAACAGGCAGCACCTTAACCTGTGGGGATGTGTCTTTAATGGAATCTCAGACTCACTGACAATGTCTTGGGCCAGGGACCAGCTATTCTGCTAGTCCTGTGATTAGGCTGTGTGCTGGAAGAACAGATTCTTGGCTGAGCACACTGTACGTAAAGTGTTTTTATGGCATTCTGGCCCAGGCTCAATGCACCTTCTTAAACTTTCTTTCATTGAACTTTGAAAGAATATTTGATATGAGCTTTTAGCCGACACTTTCACTGTGTCTGGCTATTTAAGTCATTGCTATACAGGAAAATGGAGGAGAGGTTATAGTAGGTTGTTCAATAATTCCTTTGGAAATATGAAAATTGAGGGCAATAGTCAATAAAGGGATAAGTCCTTAGAAATGAAAAAAAAAAAACATTATAAATCTAAAAGAGAATGAAAAGAGATCAAGGCTGTAGGAACATTTTGAAAAACATGTACTCTTTTCCACATAGGTTTATCTTCTTTTAAAGAAATAATTTACACATACTCTTTTTTTCTTCCTTTCTAGCGTTATATTTAGGTGATTTTTAAATGCTGTTTTGCTGTTGCATATAGGTGGAAATCCACGAGTAGAGTCTGGTGACAATGTAATTTGGCTTTCAGTCTGGATTCCAAAACCTCCCATACCGCAGAGACTTAAGCCTTAAATATTTGGCTGTGATTGATCACTCAACTTGATTCTATTCTTTTTATTTATTTTCAGAAAGGACCCAAAGATACATGAAAATACATTTGCAATTCTTTTTTGAGTGGGAAATGTCTATTTATATGCACATATATACTTAGGTTTGTAGTGGCAGCCTTACAGAGATAGGACACTGATATTTAACCGAGTGGTCTATCAGTATGATATTGGCCTAGTTATTTGTATGAGGTATAGAGAGTGTTGAAAGACAAACCAGAAGGAAGAGTTTTACTTGTTCTTGAACCTGTATGAATTTAGAAAAGGTGGAAGGTCTGACCTAGGGTAAGAGTTCTGCAGAAGTCATTGGAAGCTTGTTCAGTGTAGGATGTTATGCTTTTCATACTAGCTAAGGTGGAGAGACACCTGCATGTAGCCAGGTGTCCAGGGAAATAAGGAAGACATATCAGCTGACTTCTGGTTCTCATAGTGTTTTGGGCAGCTAATTTACAAATAACTGCTGCCACAGTAGACTAATCAACTGGCAATTATTTTAGAATTCGCATAAACCTATTCACCCTAGAAAACATAACCAAGGATCATACCATTTGTTGTTTTAGTAATTGTAGATTACTAACCCTTTTCCTCTGATGTCTTTTCTTTTTTAAAGAGATATTTTATTTAATTAAAAAAAAGATTTTATTTATTATTTTTAGAGAGAGGGGAAGGGAAAAAGGTAGAGGGAGAGAGGCATCAATGTATGGTTGCCTTTCCCCTGCTTCCAACTGGGGACCTGGCTGGAGACCTGGCTTGCAACCTGGTTATGTTGCCCTGGCTGGGAATCAAACCAGCAACCTTTGGGTTCGCAGGCTGGTGCCTTATCCCCCATGCCACGAGCTAAGGTTAAAGAGATATTTTAAATATACAACACTTGAATACCAACAAACACCTGTTAGACAGTGAAACAGATTATTTATTCCATTATAGAAAGGATGTCAAGGACAACAGTGCAAATTTCAACTGAATAAATTCTACTAGAGCTGATAAATTAAAAATGATGGTTACTCTTTTCAGTTTTACAGAGGATGGTAAAAACATCATTGTAAATACTGAGAGGGATATGAAACTGCAGAACCTTCTCTCCAATGTATTTCTAGACGTTATAAACTTGTGCTGCCATTGTTTCAACCATTGGTTCTCTCAAGCTTCTGTTCCAGAAGTGGGTAAGAGAAGCTAATTTGTCACACAGCATTCCACCACATGAGGAGGTGGTGGGCAGAGGTAAAGTCCCAAATCAAAATGAAAATAGAGAAACCATGGACATGGACAACTGGTGGGATTGACTTTGAGGGGAATGGGTGGGTGGGGAGGGGGACAGAGGGGTGCAAAAGAGGATGGATGTAATACAACAACAATAAAATAAATTAAAATAAAAAAAAAGAAGAAGAAGAAAATAGCAGGGAGGAGCCAAACTGAAGATCAAGTGGAGGGAGAAAATTTATCACAAAGTTCACCATCACACCTTGTATAATAATGTTACCAGTCTGTGTCACAAGAGAAAAGGTAGGGGAAAAGGGAAGAACAGTTTCTCTCTGTCAACCTCATCATTTTTTTCTTTCTGTTTGTTAGTTTTTTTTTTTTCTATTGTTCTTCATTCCACTCTCCTACTGTGGGTTCACCCACTTGCCCTGACTTTCTTGGGAGGTTTTCTTTTTGAGATTTATTATCCAATTGTGGTCAGTACCTCACCTTTAACTGTTTCCCCTTCTGTGGATCATTCTGTTCTCTCTTTATCCCCTTGGAATCTCCTTTAACTGAACATAATCCTAAATGAAGAGATTTTAAACCTGGGGTTCTGCAGCAGGAGGTAAGGGAAAGGTCAGGGGGTTGGCCTTTCTTGCTTATGTCTCTTCTCTGATCACTGATGTATCCTGAGGCTCCAAAGTCAAGCCCTGGAATTTTATGGAGTAAGTAGGTGCCAACAGGGAAAATGGAGGAGGAGGAAACCACACTGAACAAAGATAGAAAAGATCATAAACCAATGGTGTGGTATTATGGATGATATCAATTTTATTAAAAATGTAAACTAATATTAACTTTAATTGTTTAATTGTTAATTTTAGTTCAAATAATATTTTTTTTCAGTTTTTCTCTCAGAGCATTTATTTTTTAAAGAGAAAAAAATGCTTAGGTTTTACTGGTGAATGAAAATAAAAATTTAGCACTATGCATATAATCTAGTTATAAATATATTAAAACTATGACAAAAACAAAAACAGAAGGATGTATATTAACCTATTAAGAGTGATTATTTAGATTTTTGGACTAAGGCTTATTTTTTATTATTGTTGCTTTTAGTCTTATGTTATCCAATTTTATTCAGATACCCAGTTTACTTGTAGAATAGAAAATATAAAACATACTCTATTAAAAGTGTTTCTTCTTTTTCTTTGTATTAATGACTTGGGTTGCAAAAAAAGCTAATATAAGTTACAGAAAGAGCTTATAAGCAATATTATTCACTTCTCAGTCACTTCCATTTGAATATATATTTAATTAAAATACTTTATTTTAAATGTAACATTACCTCTCTATTGTACACAAAGCACTATGGAGTAGTGTAAAAACAGAGTTCAGCAATTGAAACCTCAGTTCCCCATGTGCCCCCAGTCACCTAAGTGACTTGGTGATTCCTGTTGCTCTTCCTGCTTCCTTTGCCCACATGTGATACTGGAAACACTGGGCCATTCAATGCCTTTCTGTTTCTAAAATGCTCTTGCGGTGTCTTCTCTGATCCAAAGGCTTGTCACCTTCTCTGGTGTCTCTCAGCCTCTCTCCTCCCTAAGAACATAGTGACAGTGGTCCAAGATATTCTAACCTTAGGGATTTTGGCAACATGTGAGCAAAATTTTTAACATAAGCAACTTTACACATGAGAGTTTTTGTTACATTTATGGGTCTGAGCTAAAACTGTATTTTTGTCCCTACATAAGTACCATTAGTTCTGTTTTTCTAACTCTAAGAACCAAAGATTTAAAAGTTCAGCAATACCTTTTTTTTCTTTTTCTTTTTCTTTTAATCTTATTAAGGTCATCTACAACATAGCCACAATTAGAAACAGTAGTATTTATGGCCCATCCCCTCACGTCGCCGTGGCCCCGCCCCTAGACTCCTGGGTGCGGAGACAGAAGAGCAGGCATGTACACTTTGGAGGATTTTGAAGTTATCTAAAAATACAGGTAGTTCTCACTGCCAGCCTTGATCTGCATTGGTCGGGTGGTTCAGTCGGTTGGAGCTCCTCCCTCGTCCCCCACCCCCAAATGAAAGATAATAATTTCATGCACAGATCCAGGAAGTAAACAAAGTGCACCTCTACACCGCAGAAGTTCACAGCACTAAGACAGTAAGTCAAAGCAGACCAACCTAAGAAGCAGAAACAAACAAGAGCCACCTAAAATGGGGGGACAAAGAAATAAACCCTCAGCAAATGGAAAGGAGGAATCCCCAGGAAGAGTGCAAAAAGAAATAGAGGCAAGCACCCTATCAGATAGGGAATTCAAAATAATGATGATAGAGAAACTTAAAGAGCTCATTGAGCTCAAAGAAAACTACAAACAACTCCAGGTAAGGTACAAGGAACTTACTGAGAACTATGCAAGCATTATAAAGGACAAAAAAGCCATCAGTAAGAACCAGGAGGAAATGAAGAATGCAATCAAAAGCAGGTGAGAGAAAGCAGAGGATCGGATTATCAAGCTGGAGGTCAATGTAGAAAAATATTCCCAGGCAATGCAACAAAATGAAAAAAGACAAAAATGAATGAAGAGGTTTTAAGAGAGCTGCAAGGACAACATGAAACATAATAACATCCATATCATAGGGATACCAGAAGGAGAAGAGGAGGAGCAAGGGATGGAAAACCTGTTTGAAACAGTAATGACAGAAAACTTCCCTAACTTGAGGAGACAAAAAGGCATGCAAGTTCAGGAAGCACAGAGGGTCCCAAGGAAGATGAACCCAAACAGGCCCACTCCAAGACACATCATACTGAAAATGGCAAATCTCAAAGACAAGGAGAGAATCCTAAAAGCAGCAAGAGAGAAACAGCTAATAACATACAAGGGGGCTTCTATAAGGTTATCAGCTGATTTCTCAACAGTAACATAACAAGCTAGAAGGGAATGGCAAAAAATATTTTGAGCAATGAAAAACAAAGGCCTGCAACCAAGAATACTCTACCCAGCAAGGCTGTCATTCAAAATGAAAGATGATAAGGAGTTTCCCAGACAAAAGAAGTCTAAAAGAATACATCTCTACCAAACCAGCATTGCAAGAGATGCTAAAGGGTCTGCTTTAAGAAGATGAAGAAACAGACAGATAGGAACACAGGTACAAAGGAAAAAATAGATAATGAGTAAGTACCTATCAATAATAAACTTAAAGGTAAATGTATTAAATATACCAATCAAAGTTGGATAAGAACCAGCTTTAACTTATGAATGCTTTAGAATGATCTTGTTATAAATAGATTTTACTAAGTAAAGTATACTTTTGTATATTGTACCTGCATTACTGCAGGTTAAGTTTTCTTAGATTGGAATTATTTCACAACATGGGAAAATCATGTTCTGATAACTAAGAAAAATCGAATGCAGTTAAGGAAAAAGAAAAAAGTAAGAAAATGTGGATGTATATTACACAGAAGACATGCTATCTTGATTATTCACTGTTACAAAATATGTGCTTATTTGTGGGTGTGTAATATATAGATTTTGTTAGCAATTTATGTTTTAAAGAGCAACCAAGTGGTCATGGGTGTGTTATGAAATCAATCAATCTTTAGGTTAGAAAAGATTCTGAGAATGAAGACCAATTTGGATAGAAGTTGCAATCTACTAAACTATATGATTTGTGTACATAGACAATATATATTCTCATATTAACATGTAAATTAGATGAGATTCCTTTCAAATAGATTGTGGAAATACACATTTCCAGTTATGAAGGACCCCAAACTGGGGATGTTTGGGAAAAGGAATTAATGCTATAGTGAACTTTATTATTGAAATGTGAACATACCTAATTTCTACCTCAACAGACTCTTAAATAGCTCAGGGGTTAGTTTAGGACCACACAGAAGGTCAACCACAAGTTAAAAAAATAGCTAGAATACCATTATACAAAATTATTTAAATCCTAGGGATTTTTTTTTTTACCTCAACTTAGTAGACATACTAATTTCTACTCTGGGGTCCGGCTGAGCACTGCAAGTGTCATTATTTCTGAAGGCTTCAACTTGTAAAACACATGTAAAGGAAAAACAGAGGATATTGAAAGAAGTAAGACCTGCACACAGCCTAAATAAATAAATAAATAAATAAATCTACTATTTAAGATGGAAAATGCCAAAAAGAATAAGTTGTAGTTCCAGTAGCTTAAAATAAAGTTGAGTTATATTATTGGAGCGGGGAGGATCTGACTCAAAAATCAAATTCCTTTTTTACTATGGGTTTAGCACTGTTTCTAGGACAACTTTCACAAAAGTGAGTTCTGTAATATACCATTTCTATGATATATTTTTCACAAAAATAGCATTCCAGAGTAAAATCAGTATTAAAGAAGAAAAACTGCTTAATCTTGCTACAATATATCTAAAATACAATCATTTAACTGTAATAATTACATAAGCTATTGGCACATTTTAATTTTTTTGTAATAACTCTTCAAAGTCCAGTATGTACTTTAAATATGTGTAAAAATAATGTATGTTAATTAATGTATTTTTGGAGGAAAAAAAAGAAAGAAATAGTATTTATATATTTACTCCTGCTTTTTTGGGCATATTTGATGGCATTTTGTAGGAAGAGTCATGGTGTAGGAGATGTATTCTTAGCTCATAATCCAAATAAATAGTGACTCTTCTAACATGTTGAAAGAATGTCCTGAATCATCCTTGGTAAGGTCCTTTTGGATTTTGGTGGCTTACTCTCTTGATCTTACTTGTTCAGTCAGTTTTTCCACTGCTGATATAGATGGAGCTGTGATTGAGAACTATTTTGAAGTTGAAGTATCTGAAACACCAACATATTTCTCGAAAGGAACAATGTCATACACAGTAGTTAAATTTACAGGTGGATTCATAGTCTATTTAAGCCACAAGATAGTCAAATACTTTCCCTGGCAATGAAATATGAGAAAAAGAGCAATGCTGTCACAATATTGGTAAAATGAGAGGATGAAATGTTATTATTACTTACTCTTAGATATCTGTGCTTAGGGGAAAGGAGGAAGAGAAAGGAGATAGAAACTTTGAGAAGATTTTAGATTTGTGAGTACTTTTAAGGGCTTTGGAGATAAATGTTTATTTATATCTAATTTCATTTAAAAGGTAAATGCTTCCCTTTTATTTGATATAGTTGTGCTAGTAGTAATTTTTATTCTTCTCGAACTCTAAAACAACAAGAACTTTGTTGTTGTTGTTTGCATATGTAACCAAAAAAGATGAGAAATTTTGCTGAATTAGTCAAAAGTTAGAGCCAAAAGGGGAAGAGGAAAAGAAGTTACAGAGAATCTCTATATTTATTTTGTAAATAGAGCTCATTTGAATGATAATTACTTTTAAATATGGAAGTAGAGTAGGTATTGTATGTACAAGCCTTTCAAGTGAAAAAATATTGTGAAGCAAAGATTTTGAATGAGAGATTTTCTTTTGCCATTCAACAATAGCACCATTAATTCAAACTAGTATGGTACATGGAAGAAGGAAGAAACCATTCAACCAGCTAGAAGTCGATATTCCCAAAGGCCATTTAGAATTTAATGCATACTTTATATTTCTCTGATGTAAAACATGTTTTTAGGTTAACAATGGATTAGGCATGCTTTTGAGAAAATAGCGTTAGAATGCTTTTATAGAACATAAAGGTGAACCCACTGTTTTGTTGTTATTATTATTATTATTACCATTTTTCCTTTTCTTTCCTCTATTTTCCATGGCATTGCCAATGTACTTCTCTAAGACTTCTTCTCTTAAATCTGTTATTGTTGAAGGAGCATCGCAAGAGCAGTTTCAAATAAACTGCTGTTTGTTGTGGCTGGGACAAGCTTGCTCATTTATTTAGGTGCTGCCCTATTCCTTTTCCACCTTTCCTATATTTTGTTTCTTTGTTCCATGACACAGTTGGTCACTAGGACAACATACATTTTTTAGTCTCCATAACAGAAAACTTGTTTCCTATTATCCATGGAGCTGGAATTTAAGTTCAACCTTGGCTGAAGTGAGGAGGAAGTCCTGGATTTGACATTGCTAAGGGACTTAGAAATATGGGTGTTTTCAAAACATGATACCAGGTCATTGATTAAACACAAAAGCAAGTAACTGGAACTGAGTCAGTTCAAGGAACGCTTCCCCCACACCACTCCCACTTTGATCATGTAAAATACACATGGTTTAAATCTTCTTGAAGTCCAAGGACTCCAATCTCAAAAGTTAGAATCATAGAAATTAATATATTTTTTTCAGTTTGTGAAAGGAGGATTAACAGACCTGAAAATCTTTCATTGCCAAGCTAATGGTATTGTCATACTTGACTTAACATATTGTACCTGCTGATTTAAAGTGTTGGTAGTATAAAGCCTTTATAAATGCTGCTTATTGTGATTCCTTTTGAATCACATTAAGACTTTGTTCTTAGTGGATGTTGAAAGGATTACCAAATAGGCACTTGTTCCCTGGAGGGCATAAAATCTGACTTGTCTAAAGTTTTTAGAGTAGTGAGAAATACCATGTCATCCTATTTATTTATTTTTTTTAACTTTCTACTTAGAACTACAGCTCTGAAATACTTCAATGACATTGTCCCATTGCATCATCCTACTCAAGTCAGTGGGTGCGAAGCTTTTTCTCCTGCCTTCTGAAATTATAAGCCCTAAATGAACTGAAACTGGTGATTTCTTTCTGCTGAGTAGCAATTTGGGGAAGATACTTTTGAAATTTTATCTAAGTAAAATTTCAGAGAGCGTCCTTTGAATCTTCTTCCTGGGATATAGTAAGCAGGATGGAAAAAAACATGGCTACCATCTCAATCCTTTTGTTGGATCAATATAAAACCACCCTAATTCTACACTGGTGTTTCTGAAAGTTTTTATGAGAGAACTTGGAAAAACACTATACATGTATTCTTTTCCTATTCCCTTTTACCCTTTGAGACAGGATTGAACATAACCATGTTTTTAATGCTCATTAGTAAAATATATATATATATATATATTTAATTTTATTGTTGTTGTATTACATCCATCCCCTTTTTGCTCCCCTCTGTCCCCCTCCACACACCCCTCATTCCCCCCAAAGTCAATTCCACCTGTTGTCCATGTCCATGTCCATGGTTCCTTTATACTAGGTTCTTGTCTAAACTGCTCCCCTTCCTTGCCTCTGCCTCCACCCTCCCCCCAACCTCTTTCCCCCTGAGTAAAGTATATTTTAGAAGTAAAAGTAAAATTAATAAAAGAAATTTTCTCTGTAACTTACAACCACCCTAGTGGCTATAGATGTAGAAATGCAATTTTTAGTCACTCACACCCCCCTCCCAAAAGTTTAGTTTTTACATCTCTTTAATAATTACTATTTAATTATAACCTACTGAATACCACTAAATATGCCATTAGTATTCACTGGAGAAGCCACTTTAAAACTAAGTGCCATGCTGGGACCTTCATCATGGAGTTAAAGTGGCTCTGATGAGTACTGTGTGTCTTACTTGCATAGGGTATATCCTGCTGCAGGTAAAATGATATATTTTGATGAATGGCTCAGTGGGGGCATACCAGGTTAAGAGCATATTAATTTTTTTAGGAAAAAGTAGAAACAACTTAAGTGTAAATGAGCAGAAATGGGAGTGTGCAGAGTAAAGAACTGTAAGTATACACTGAGATTCAGAATGCTCCCTTAACCACAAGGCATAGCAATGGCAGATTATCCAACATTTCTGAGCCTGTTGTTGCAGCTATAAAATTCCATTTGCTATAAAAATTAAATGAGGTACATTCTATGAAAATGTTTAGCAGACTATAAGATTCCGTATGATTGCAGCATGCCTAGTAACTACGTGACTTCTTAAATGTTGATCAAATTGCTGATTTCTTTAACAGTCTTTGTTTTAAAAAATCAACTTTTAAATGAATAATTATAGGTTTGTAGAATTGAGGTCTAAAATGTGGATCCAAGCCCTGGCTGGTATGGCTTAGTTGATTGGCGCCAGCCTGCAAATCCAAAGATCGCTGGTTCGATTCCCCAGTCAGGGTACGTAACCAGGTTGTAAGCCAGGTCTCCAGTCAGGTTCTTAGCTGGAGGTAGGTGAAAAGCAACCATACATTGATGTTTCTCTCCCTTTCTTCCTCCCTTCCTGCCCTTCTCTCTGAAAATAATGAATAAAATCTTTCCATGGTTGACCACAGATAACTGAAACAGCAGGAAGGGGAACCTTGGATAAGGGAAGACTACTGTAAATGGCTTTGGCAAACTCACAAATGCTCTCTACAAGCAATAGTGTCAGGAGAGGTCCAGGATTTCATGTGATTGCTCATTAATGTGCCTAGAGAGCTGAGATGTGAAATCCACATTTCACAAGCCCTGACCTTAGCCAGCCATCTGAGATATCACCCCATTGGGAGTACATGGGGTTTGACCATTGCTTAACTGAGTGCCATGGGAAGTGTTGGCTCATCAAGTGAGATATTTCTATGAATCAGATAACAGCTAGCCCAGTTGACTCCCATGATCCTAATTCTGAGAATTTAGAATTCCAAAATCAAAGCAGGAGAACATCTTCTGCAACTTCAATGAGCCTGAAAATAAAATCTTCAAGATTATTTAGTATTAGCATTTTATAGTAGAGCATTTGCAAAGAAAGTCCAACAATCACCACCAGTGTTCAAAGCCAGCTCCAAATTTCCACAGGAAATGGAGAATTCTTTTTCATTTTAACCATAGGAATTGGAATTATTACCTTATCCATGTCTTGTATCTGGAAATATCTCAGGATCCTCAAGCCCAGAACATCATCCTGATCCCACCTTGTTATATACCTGCGAAGTTCACTCTCATCTTCCTCTTCTTTGTACCATTTCTACAGGCTCCCAACCATTCTTTTTTTCTTGGTGTTCTTCCTCACATTTTCACTTTCCCCTCTCCCAGT
Source organism: Noctilio leporinus (assembly GCA_004026585.1). Taxonomy (NCBI): domain Eukaryota; kingdom Metazoa; phylum Chordata; class Mammalia; order Chiroptera; family Noctilionidae; genus Noctilio; species Noctilio leporinus. The sequence continues at coordinate 63,683 of PVIW01006919.1, read as the reverse complement.
GCTCCCCCTTCTTTCTCATTTGCTGAGTTTTAATTATGCCCATCCAAAGTATTGAGAATCAAGATCAGTAACATTAATTCTTCTGTATTTTTCTCCAGCAGCAAGTAAGTTTTACCTGGGAAGTATGGATAAAGGGGGGAAAAAGTATGAGTCTCTGATGATATCAGAGGTCAACCATTTTGGATAGAATGAACAACTTTCTCTTTCAAACAAGGGCAGACCTCCTGATCTTAAACTCTTTGGAAGAGCCTTTTCCCATAATGCTTTGTGCTTTTCTCCTCAAGCAGCTCAGGTTTTCCCATCTCCCACTCCTTTCATACTGTCCTCTGGTCATCCTTCAGCCCTCTCGCCTCCCTTCTCTATGAGATATCGGTGCTTGTGGTACAGCTCTCCTTGTGCCTTTCTAAATCCTTCACACTTCTATTGCCAGTGTTAGAATGATTCATGATACCTGCATCCAAAAACATTAGTTCTAGAAAAAGATCCTGCCAGTTTTCTTATCTAGTTTGACTGAGGAGTTCACTATTCTGAGACAGAGACTTGGGGAAGGACCAAAGTTGAGATTCTTGATGGCCTTTTGTCCTGCTGCTTTTGTAGTTTGCCTCATTTGCTGAGGCTTCCAAACCTGATGTGGAAGTCTTGGTCTAAAGTATAAATATTCCCTCTTTGTTATTCTGTTCTTTTCATGTTCAAAATAAAGTACATGTGTGCTATTATTTATTTCACAATGCTCTTGCTTTCAGCTAACCATTGCATTAATGATATTGGAGAAATTAAACTTCTTTTGGCCTCATCAAATTATTTTGTGTCATTGGTTTCTTTCACTTTCTTTTGAATAATATATTAGTTCTTGGTGTAATTAGAAAAGCTGCCTTCTGTTCTCAGATTAAAGTCTGCCTTCTTTCCCTTTGCTGTGTCATTTCTAATTATGTCCCCCCCCCACCTTACCAAGACCACCCAGAATAATTTTCCTCCCTCTCAAGTGCTTATAGCCTTCAAAATCTTGCACAATGTAAATGAAAAATGGCTGAGTATTTGAACTTTGCAAATACAACTATTAAAACAGTCAAGACAGTGCATGGTTATGATGAATAAAACTGTTTTTGATATGACTTCGATAAATTTAACTGATTCTCAAGCCACTAGTGCTGCAGCCTTAACTACCAGAAAGCCCTTCAAGGTTTTGATACTGCCACATGTTGAATTCTATCACATTCTCTGTAGGGTTTCAATGACATCCATGCCAGTAACAGTGAATTTTAAATTCAAATTCATACTTTTTTCCCCTGCTCACTTTTTAAGAAATGGAAGAGGTTCTTTTACTGATAATATTTAGGTTATGTGGTAGGATTTGAAGTTTCTTATTTAAGCAAAGTCCTTGGCAAATATGTTTCACAGAACATCATACTTTGTTTAGATGTAGTAAAGGGATGTATAATTTACTTCATGAGGAAAATTAATTAAAAGAAGTTGGCAGAACTAGTGAACTATGTGACAGGATGAGAATAATAAAATCCCATGTTAACATAAAATATAAATACATTTGTTTGTGTATTTTGGTATGCATTACCATTAGTTCTGCCAATAAACATTCCAAATTTACTAGGTTTTACAAACATTTCTTATACTAGGGCTTCATGTGGAAAATAATAATAAAGTAATAATGCTTTAAAAATGTTTACAGCATGCCAGGCACAGTATTAAACACCTTAAACACCTACATGTGTTACTTCACTTTTTTTCTCAGGACAACTCCATGTAATAGATACGATTATTATCCTTATTTGACACATTTGGGGCTCTGGTTAGAGAGATTAGGTAGCTTGCGTAAGTTAAGCAGTAGATAAAGCAGAATTTAAGTACATTTCTTCCAGGCTACAGACCCTACCCTGGAGGATATTGCTAACCTGACTGAAAAGTCACCTTTGAAGAAGCTGAGAGACTTCCCACAGTGGGCACTGTGGTAATCTGTGGGAGCTGGGTTTCTCTTCCTATTTCCTTTCCTATCCAAGCTATTAGCCTGGCTTTTTTTAAAGAGGGATGAAATATCCTTTATAAACTCTTTAGCATCTCCCCCGCCCCCCTCTCTCTCTCAGCAAACGGGAACGTTTATTATAGAGTTCCAAATGGTTAAATTGTTTTTACTTTATATCCCAGTGAGACCCAATCAAAATTTCCCCTTGGCTGAAGTGAAAATAAAAGATAGGCAGAGATGTCCAGTGTGGGTTAGCAGTTAGCATGAGATAGGTGACAATAACAAAAGTGATGATATAAATGTAGAGCAGTAAAACAGTGCTGTTTCAACATTCTGTTTATTTCAACACTTGGGATTTAAGGAAAGCCAAAACTTTGGTGGAACATTCTTCTTAGGCTGTGAGTGAAGCAATTCTGTCTATAATGGAATAATTCTAACAAGCTAGATTTCTGTTCTATAAAACTTTGAAGATTATGCTTGATTCTCATCTGGAGTTTAAAAGGACTATTGGGATAAACTTGGGTGTCACTGGAGGAAAATAGAGAGGTCTTTAAATAGGAGAGGATTATTGAGGCCAGATCAACTAATGATTTCAGACTGATTTAGTTCAGCAGTTATCCATTTGATTGGTTAGAGCAAAAAGATTCACATCAGCAGAGTTTTTCTGGGTAACTGCCTGACATGATTTCATTTTATCATCTGTAAATACAATCTGGGATTCCTTACAAGTTCTTACTTGCAAAAATTCTGGTAGTTTATCTATTTTCTGAACAGGACTAGTAAATAATTAGCAAAACCATGGGAAAATACATTGGTGCTTTGTTACCATACTACGTGTAAAAATTATTGTATTACTTTGCCTTCTTTTAATGCTCCATACAATACTTTTCTTATGTAAAAACAGTTGAAACATGTTTTGTTTCTTTTAGAAATACTCCTAAAATGGAGAGCATTAACACACCCACAAACTATTATAAGCGCAAAGTGTCAAAGAAAACTCCTTGCTAGTATGTTATGCCAAAACCTTTGGGCTCTTAAAATTAGCTACATCATGATTAAACCTTCCTTGGAAAGGTAGGAAACAGATGGAAAGAAGTTCAGTTGGAGCTTCTGTGTCACGAATCTATCCAATATATACATATGAGATAAAAATCTTGTGGTGTTGATTCCTTCTGGAAGTTTTATTAATAAATTTAGAAGGCTTAAGGTTTTGAGTCAGAAGAACCTGGTTTAAGTTGTAGCTTTGCCACTAACTAGTCATGTAGCCTGCTGTGGTACAACTCAAGGCCCCTCTCTGCATCAGCTCAAAGCTTTAGCTGGGGTTTTTATTCCAGCCTGGGAGGCCTGACACCTGATTCACCCCCAGGACTTCTCTGGGATCAAGCACTATTCAGTTATACACACTTGCAGCTGGGTTGAGAGGTCTTCTACCCCTGTACCCTGCAATGCTGAGGGACCTGTCTCAGCAAAACAAGGGAGATTCAGGGTCAGCAGTAGCCAAAACATCCACAGAGTCTCTGGACCCATCTCCTCCTATAGGGCACATTGCTAATAATCATCTGGAACCTGGGATCTAGCAGGGCAGAGAACTTAAAATAACTCAGACCCACATATTATTTTTAGATACTTAATATAAATGCTTTGATTCAGGGTGGGCCCTCTTTTCAGAGTTGGGGAAACCCTACCATGTGGGTGGTTGTGGGGGTTCCACATGAGGATGGGAAATTTGTCAGTCCATATTTCTATCAAAAAGTTCCTTTCTGTTATTTGGTTAGAACAATGACCTGAATTTTTCTCTGATAGGCAGACCTGAGACTCCAGGGCCATCTGGGATGGGAACATGCATTTACTACTGTCTAGTGTCAAAAAAGAAAAAAAAAAAAAAAAAAGGACAAAGCTCCCTTGAAGAACGTTTTTCTTTTAATCTGTCTACCAAAATAACCATGAATATCACTTCTGACAGCTCATGTGGAGCCATAATCCAGCACAAATTATTTTGAGTCCATAGGGTACATGTGATATTTTACACTGTGCATTTCAAGTGTATGGGACTTATTATCATATTGTATAGATGTAATCAAGTGAAACAAATTTCAGTAAGGCAGGGAAGGGAGCAGAACAGCTGCCTAGCTTCATTCTCTCACCTCTCTTTCCATCCTTCTGGGTAGTTTCAACTTGAGCATCATGAACTGACCAGTTGCTTCATTGACTGGCAAGAAAGTTCCTAATAATCAGGACTAGTAGCTTTATAATCCTTTATGGAAAGTCAACAGAGCCCTGTGAACATCCAAATAAATCTGGACTTGAACAAACTCTCACAAAAAGCCATGTCCTGTAGAAATTGCAAGAGTTACATAACAGAGCTAAGGCTTTAAAGAATGAGGGTAATTTGGAACTTCAGCTCATTATTTAAAAATTGATCTGTTTAGAGGATGATACTATGTCTCAGCATACACTTTTTGTCTTGACATAATCATTCAAAGTTCTTCTTATAACTGTCAAAAATGCCTGGGTTTGGACAATTAATTTTATGGTCATTGTAATAATGAGGTACATGGGAACTTGAAGCCTGAGTACTTCCTATGTAATTGTAATATGAATATTAGAGTCTACAAGTAAGATGTGAATCAGACAGTACATGTGACTTGCAGAATCATTAATGTTCTTGTAAGTTCTGTGCCAATAAATGTTCTTTCTCAGATGTCTAGTATCTGAATATTTATATCCTTTGTACAAGTTTGAATTAATCACAGCTTAATGTTTATTATTTATGCCTATTCTCATTTTAAACAGAGTAGACATGTCTTATAAAAACAATGCTAAAAAGAAAAAAAAAGTGAGACAAATGGATGAAAGGATGAAAGGTTAGTAAAAGTAAGATAAAACCTGGGATATAGTTGTTCTCCAAATGTATGTGTTAAAGTCTTGTACCTACAAGCCAGTATTTTTTTTATTTTTTATTTTTTAGTTTCTTGGCAGCCAGTGAAAAGAAACATGATCAGCTGCACAGTTCACAGACTTCACAGGGAAGAAAAAAGAATGGTAGGGGTATGAGAGATACTCATGCTGTTCAAGAACAATACTAAGAACAATGGAAATTTAAAGATGCTTAAAAACTCTACCCCACCCCCTTCTTCTTGCTCTTCCTTTGGCTGGCCCACCATATCAATTCCCCTCAATTTATTCCCCAAACTCCATTCTCATGATCTTTCCTTGCACCATTTTTCCACCTGACCACCAAGTGCACCAGAGAACAATGCACAACTTCCTTCTGTAAGCTTCAGCAGTCACTGAAATAACTTAACGACCAGAGGTCTATCTGCATCTAAATTAGGCTGACTCAGTGTCTGCCATCTTTGGCCACTCCTCAAAATACCAGCTTCTCCAGGAATTCACCCAATTACTAATGTCCATTATTGCTTTGTATAGTCTCATCTCCATTCTTTTGTCTACAGCCTTTTCCCACAATTCCTCTCACCAGTCTTCTCTTCTCCAATCTCCCCAGTGTCCTCTTGACTGAATGTTCCTCCAGCATATTTCTGTAATGGAAACTGGGCTAGTCTCTGAAAATATCACTTCTATTTCACTTTGTGATGCTCTCTCTGCCACATGCCTGTGCCATCAGAGCAGGATTAGATTGGGTCCCCCTAAGTTGCTATTTCTACTTCTAGGTCATTACATACCCATTCTGGTGTAAAGCTTATACTTTGAGGTCTATGCCATTGTAATCACCATTTTCTTGACCCAACTCCTGCACATGACTCAAAGTCTTGCTGATCACTCCTGTGTCCAGATGGGCCACACTCCTTGTGCCTTAGCTTCCCAATTAAAAAAAAAAAAAAAATTCTTAATCTCCTAATCACATTTGCCTCCATTTCAGCAACTTGTTCCCATGGCAGAATTTACCTTCCAAAATTCTAGCTGCTATCTCATACTTTGGGAAAAAACAAACAAACAATTAAAGTCTACTTGTGTGTCAATTTTACCTTTTTGCCTCCCTCAACCTTCCCTTCCAGCTCACCAAGACCTTCAGTGTTTTGAGTCCTGTTTTGTACAGGTCAATTAGCACTTTAGAGGCTATGTTTCTCCTCTTATTTCAACACCTCCTGCCTCACGATACCTTACTTTCTAATTCTGTCACCAATATCCTCTAGACGCCTTGTCTTTCTGCAGTATTCTACTCACAGGGTCCAACTCAGGACCCATTTAAGCATCTCCATTTTACTTCTACATTTAGGTTCTGGTCACAGCTAGAGAAAAGGTCATTCCATTCACATGTTCATATTGATGCCATTGGTGATGACCAGCCTGGCTGGGGTGATCTTTTAGTCTTTAGCCAGTTAGCTCTTGCCTGTTCAAATCCTTCTGGTGGCTTGATGGCTCTTTCTCCTGCCATACACCTCTGAGCAACTAGAATCCAATCTTTCTTTCTTTCTTTCTTTCTTTCTTTCTTTCTTTCTTTCTTTCTTTCTTTCTTTCTTTCTTTCTTTCTTCCTTCCTTCCTTCCTTCCTTCCTTCCTTCCTTCCTTCCTTCCTTCCTTCCTTCCTTCCTTCCAAATTTATTTATTATTGCCAGAGAGAGAGGAAGGGAGAGAGGCAGAGAGGGAGAAAATTCAATGTATGGTTGTCTTTCACCTGCCTCCAGCTACAGACCTGGTTGGAAACCTGGTTATGTGCTCTGGCTAGGGAATCAAGCCAGTGACCATTGGATTCGAAGGCCAGCACCTTATCCACTGTGCTACCAGAGTCAGAATCCAATTTCTAACCCTAGCTGGTGCAATGTTGTTGAACTAAGTATTGAGTAAATATTGTTGAATGAATGGAGCCTTCACACTAATATCATTTTTAAAATTTTTTTCCCATTCCCTAAACTGATAACCATCCCACCCTCCTTATGGAGAAGATAAAAGCCATCCTAAGAACATCTTGCTCAATTTCTTGCACCTATCCTTTTCTTTATTCCTAACTAAATGAAAAAGGTATCCATTTATTTGTCCTGGGATAATCTTCACTGTGTTCTGAACCTTTTTACTGTCTGTGCCCCCAAACCCCCCCACAACACACACTTATTCTGTGAACTCACAAGTAGTTTCTCCTCTTTTCTAGGTCTTCAGTTATTTCAGTTCTAATCATCTTCACTCTCAGTATATATGTTTATCCAAAGATTTTATAATTTAATCCTAACCCCACTCTTTATTTTCTTTAGAAACTACTCTTGCCAATATCCCAAAATTGTTAAATCCAGTGGATAATCCTCCCTATTGTTGTCTCAATTTTCTGTCTTGATAACTTCCTGTTTCTCAACAGTATCCTTCCTTGCTTTGTATGACACTTTGCTGCTGTATCTTGTTGCCTCTTCTCAGATACCTTTATAGATATCTCCATATTTATTCCTACTTCTGATGGACATATTTTCCAGAGTTCAGTTCTTTCCTTATACTACACCCTATCCTTTGATGACCTCAGCTACACTTACAGCTGTGATCATAGACACTGACAACCCCAAGGCTGCATCTCCAATGAGGGTCTCCATCCTGTATCTCTGAGTACTCAAAAATTACTCTATTCTGGATGATCTATGAATACTTCACAATTAAAATGTCTAAAACCAAACTAATTACACTCTAAATTCTCCTCATATTTGTTACGTGTGAATGATGCTGCCCATATTCATTAAACCTCTTTTCTTTTTCCCTGCTGTATCAGTTCATCTTCAGGTCCTATTGATTCTGCCTCCTCATTATGTGTCATTTTCATGCTCTTTCTTCTATTTAGACTGTCATCATCTTAGTTCAGGCTCTCATTATTTTTTAATCAGATTCCCGGCAATGGTTTCCTAACTGGTCTCAGTGTCACTTAAATTTTTCCATCATATAACTGGCAGTGTGATTTTTCTAAAAGGAGAATCTGAACATTTTACTCCCTTGTTTAAAATCCATCCGTATCTCCTATACAGTTTAGGACCAAGTTCAAAATTCCTAATAAGATGCATGAAGCCCATATGGATGTGACCATTACCTACTTTGTTGCATCATCACCCAGATAGCAAAATCATGCACTTGCCATTTCCCTCAGTGCTCTTTTTGTTGTGACTTAGTTTGAGCTACTCCTTTGCCAAATCTACTCTGTTCCTATCTCTCTCCCTGGCTCAGAGCACCCTTTCCAGAAAGGCTCTCCTAACCTTTCCAGAATAGGTCAGGCCCCATAGAATATACCTTCAGATGCTGCCATTTCTTATCTACTAGAAAACTAGGGGTATCTCAAGTGGAAATTGTTTCTGTCTTATACATCATTTGTATGCCAGCCCTATCTCTTGCCCCTCTACTTTGCAGAGCTTTCACAAATAAAATTTTGTATTCTATAAATAGATTCTAGATACTAGTTTAAATCTTAATCATAAAAGCACAACCTTAAGACAATAGCTTGTCACTGCTACTATGCATAAACATAGTAAAGCCTAGAGGGTGAAAGGGCCACATCTGTGTAGCTTTTGCCACCAATGCCGTATTAGAATACCTGTGTCATCTATGACTTCTTGCTGTATTCATTTCTAATCTGCAGCAGCAGATTAGAAAATGGAAGCTTAGGAATACTAAAGGTATATAAGTTCACGTTTTAAATTATGCATTACATATAGAAAGATAAAATACAATAATGTGTATAGAAAGATACAATATCATACTTAGCCACAGGCTTTCATTATTTTAGAATATATTCTGTATGGAAGCTTTGGTTAACTTTCCACATATTATTGTACAGTTTCTAGCAGTTTCACAATTTACTGTATCATTAAATTCTGTTTAATTTCTTGCTTCCTAAGTGCATTTTGTCTGTGTCAGATGATACTTCCACTTCCTCAGCACTTTAGTATTTATAGAGCCTTCCTATCATGAGAGGATATGACCCAGAAAGATTAAATCTTATTTCTAGTGTTTGCAACAGGGCACCTCCATGCCATTTAACTTTGGATGTATGAACTTCTCATTTGGGACTCTGAGGCACCTGACTTGTATTAACTATATGTAATCTTAAGCTCTTTCAAATACAGAATCACATAATCTTGGGGGAGGGAAATTTAGCAATATGCTAATTTTTCATGGTGCATTGTATCTACAGTGCTTAGTTTGTTCCAGCTTTCTCTTTCCTTTTCTTCTTTACTTGAAATTATTTCCTGTTTATATGAAGTGGGGTGATCCAGAGGCCTCAACAGGCAATAAATCCTGCAGAGCAAAGGCAGGCTAAGATAGGAAAGTATTTTTCCTCTCAGTGCAATGAACAAGACTGCTCTGGAATCTGCAATATGGATTTTACTTTTTTTTTTTTTTTCAATTCCCATTGTGTGTTGTATACAAGAAAGGCCCCAAAACTGCAGACCATTTTTCTCTACTCCAATTCAAAAAAAAATGCTATAGGAAACAGATTGTTGAATTATAGATAGGAATAGAATCATACATGATCTAATGACTACAGTTTTAACTATGAAGAAAATCAAGGAGAAAGTTATTTATGAAATCTTTCCTTGCTCCCTGTATTTGAATTTTCCAAGATAAACTACCAGGAAATGTCTGACCTAGAAAATAAGCTGCATTTGGAGAAATGATTTTCTCTTCCTTTTAGATTATTTGCTTAATCTGTTAGAGCAATCCAATGTTATTGTATTGGGCTTTCCAGCCAAAACTTGTGTTTTATAGATGAAGAAACTGAAGCCAAGAGAGATGATAGGTCTCCCTTTTGTAATATACTGGCTTCTCTCTCTTTCCACTCACCTTAAATTCTTTTTAACATATAATCATACCCCTTGCCTGCCACCCCACCTCCTAAACATACTTCCATGTAGCTCATCCTAGTTTTGGTCAGGGCTCATTGACAATAGCAAGCAGAGTACAAAGCTGGGGTTCCTGAATTGCCCTCCAACAATGATTGAGCAAGGAAAACTTGAATCACTTCCTCTATAATCATTTCAGAAGAGGGTAAATAGCACTGACTTGTGCTCCTCAAGCTCTCCCCAGTAAAGAAGGAGAAATTTGTAAGAAATCACATCTCAAATATGTGAGACCATCTATGATGCTCTATTAGAATAAAGACTGTACAAGATACAATTTCTGGAGAAAAATCTGGGAACTTCTCAGAAGAATGTGATTGATTGTTTTTAGGAAAAGGCAAGGAGAGCTATGAAGATGTAGAGAAGAAAACCAAATGTGTACAGAGAAGGGTTAAGAGAGAGGTAACTCCCTCAAGTGACCAGATGGCCAAGATCTTGGCAATATATCTTTTGACAGTTTTTCAACGTCTGAGAAACCTGTGTTTATAAGTCAACTAAAACACCTGCTCAAGTTTCACTTTTGGGTTACTTATGTTCTGCAGAATTTAGCTTGAGTTTTAAAGGGTGATGAGTGATTAGTGAAGTTGACCCTGATCTGTGTTGAATTTTTCAAATTAAATGAATTGTAGTTTGCTCAGATAACGTGTGTGGATAAAGCATCTGCCATTGAGTTATTTACAGAGGGATAAACAATGAGATGAACTCATAACCTGTCCATTAACTCTTCATTTTGAACTAGTTATAGGCTCACAAAGAGTTTCGAAAATAGTATATAGAGGTTCCATGTGCTCTTCACCCAGTTACCTACCACCTCCCATCATGGTAACATCTTACCTAACTAGAGTTCATTATTGAAACCAGGAAATTGACATTGGCATAATCCAATTAAATAGACTACAGATCTTACCCAAATTACACAGGTTTTTTACAACTGTTCATTTTGTATGTGCATAGTTCTTAAAAATGTTATCCCATGTGTAGAATCAGGTAATGACCACCACAACCAAGATACAGAACTGTTCCATCACTACAAAAAGACCCCTTCTTATTACTCATTGGTAGTTTTTAAAGGATTCAATGTATCATGTAGTCCTTTTTCTTTATTATTTTTCATTAGCCAGGCAACATTTTTTTCTTCTAGGGAAGATGATAAAAATTATTTTTTCTATAAAGAATATTGTAAGAAATTGAGATGAAACTTTCTATGACATTACATGACACTGGTGATATAAACCACATGGTATATGATATAGTTCAAACTCTAAATGTTATTTTTGAACAATGCCAAAGAAACTCTTTGATAGGTATAAAGCCCCACAATTTACAGGTGTGAGGGATAGGTTGGTAGAGTAAAAATATGCTGTGTCAAATGTAGTGAAAGCTGCTTTGTTTGCCCCTATTAAATAAAGATTTTGACTAAAGCATGCCATCTTCTTTCTGTTATAGAGAAGAAATTGATGTTCTAACATTCTATCTTTTTACTTTACATCTTGGATAGAATGAAGAGTTCCCTATGGTGCATACTTTTTTCAATACAGAAGGAAAAAAATTTTGGGAAGTTCTTTAAAGGTTAAAAAGTTAAAAATCAGATGGTCTTCAGAGTAAGGAGTGTGATAAAATATTTTTTCCTCAGTTGGCATCAGAAATGCTTCTATAAAATCCAAAAAGAAAAAGAACAAGTCAGTCTCTCCTGATAATTAATTAGATTAATTTGTAGTTGATGGGATTTGAATTTATCTGAGATCACACATTCTCATTACGTTTCCTGAGGAAAGTTGTTACAGGGATAGATTATAAAAACAGCCAGACCTTACTTTCACAAGATCAGGGTTTGATAGATGTGACTCTGCTTACCACTGCAGGTGTCTCCCTGTACTGTGCCACACTGTCCAGCAGAGGAAAGCTTGCCAAGGCTCTACTCAGCATTTTGAGGGAAGGTGTTGTATAAGGCAGAGCTAGACCACTAAGAACATCTTCCTTAGAGAGGTTAGCTAAGAAGGATGATAAACTCTAATCTCAGAAGCCCTTAAATCCCAAAGGTCATTAATTACTACTGATCTTGGAGCAGTAGCTCTCAAACTTTATTATAGATAATTATGACTGGGGTGCCTATTAAAACTGTCTCAAGCTAAATATTTCTGCTTAGGGAGACCTGGGATGGCACCTAGTCCATTCTCAATAATGCATATGTTCTTGCACATAGGCTGTATTTGGAGAAAATGTGCCCCATAATTTAGTAGCTTGCCATGCTCATTTTGGTGGAAATGGAAACTGAACCCAGAAAAGTGATTAAATGCCATTTAAAAATCACAGTGCCTTGGAACTTGTCTCCTGATTTCCAGAGTAACTGGTATTAAAATGACACCAAGAACCCTACCTTTTTCAAGAGAAGGAAAACATGCATAATTATGGGCATAGGAAAATTTCTCCTAAACTGAAGAAAAGAAAAGTTTGTCAGGGAATTGTGAAATGTTTGACCATCATGTCAAATATCAAACAGAAAAAACTGCCTATGTGGAAAGAATGCATAGGCAACATGACACTGAGACCACATGATCCCAAACACAAGTCTCAGAGCTCAAATGATAAACTGTGTTCTCACAGTTTCTCAGGAGCTCAAAGCACTTAGTAGACTATGTTTTTATTGTGAATAATTCTTACACTGAACTCATTGTTATTGATGCTATCTCACTCTCATGGAGACTAAAATACAAAGAGAAGTGGCTGGTTTGTAGTAGAAGACTACAATGCACACAGCTAAGTTGCTTGGTAACTATCCCAACTTTTCTATAGGCGGATACCATCCCATAATTAGATAAACCCAATGCTTATTCCTGGCTCCACTTGGCATCACAGATTACCTTTCAGTATAATCTGAGAATACATCTTGCCCATATAGGCTTGATATTCAGACACACTGATTCAAGGTATTGTTTAAATTATTGTTTTAAGATATGTTGTTTTAAGGAGAGCTGTGAAGCAGTCTGCAAATTTAAGCATGTTGGCTGAACCTTAGAATAACAGTGGCCAACTCTGGGAGTAAGGAAAGTAGAATGGAGAAGTGGGTTAGTTCGCATATTTAGTCTACCGGTGTCAAATACAGGATGGTGTATAAAGTAACTATCTGTAGGGTCACAGAAAAATGGTCTTGGAAGCTTTGGTGTCAGCATAAAAATTATTTTCCCTCTTTACAGATTCATTCTCAGGTTTAAGTTGAGTCTTAAAGTATGAGCCTTACTTTTTTCTTTTAGTTTTTGGTAGCTGTGGACAGTAAAAAAAAAAAGAAAGAAAAAGAAAAAAGAAAATATTATATAGGGCTAAAACAATCAAAGTTGTTGGAATATATGAAAATAACTTTTAAAGTAAATCGCATGATTTACCAATGTGAGTTATAAGTTGGATTTGTTTACTTTTCTATAATCTTATAAGAAATTCCTACTACTGTTCACTTATTTATTCAGCCATTAATTACTGAACACCTATTATATGCTACCACTGTGCTAGAGATCTAGGGAAACAATGGCGATATTGCTCAAAATAACCTGTTTCCCTTTTTTAAAAAGTTTTACATAATATGTTTACTTTTTCTATTTATATAAAATTTATTATTGCTTTACCTTATTACCATTAGGCAGATAGTCTCATTAGAAGGATTAACTTATCTACTATAAAGAGTGAAAGCCAAATAGAAATTGCATTATGAACAAATCTGTCCAAATATTTTTCTTGATCTAAAAATGGATCTTTTCTATTTTGCAATGAATATATTTCTCAGTGATGTGTTTTTATAATCCTGATCCTCAATATTAGGCTCAATTATCTTGCTAAGTGTAGCTTCTCTGCATAATTTATTGCTATCTTATCAGCCATGCAATTTTTACATTTCTAGAAGAAAGGATGCAATTGAAAATGATTCATAACTTCCATTTATCTAAAAAATGGTGAGAGTTAATAATACATTTGCTTCTGTCCTCAGCTTATATTTTTATTCTAGTGTCCATTGGGGGGGGGTGGACTTGTGCAGCAATAATTCCATATTACATTGTAAAATTATTTTTCTTTAGATGTACATTAGAACATTTGCTTCATAAGAACAACTTTCTGTTCTTCACTTCACCAAGTTGTTTGGTACTTTAGATAACAGTTCAATTTAGAAATGAAGAAACTCAGGCATAGAGAAATATTAAATTATATTCTCAAGTAAATATATTCGATTCGTGACTCAGATGTGACCAAAATAGGTGGTATTTTTTTTACCAAGTCAAATAACCAGCTGACTATGTGAAATATGAATATTTATGATGCTGAAATATTCTCTCAATTATATAATCACAAGATGTGTAAGGACATTGGAAGTCATAGCATATGGAGATGCTGCTTCCAACCATCTATAATTAGTACTAAGATATTACTTGCTGTGCTTACATTTAAGTCTATCCTGAATGTGTATTTGCAAATTTATTTTCTGAAATGTATGAACTTCTTCATTGCAACATCTGTTATACCTGTCCATGTCTTATTAAAATAGCACATCTAAGTATAAAGCGGTATCATTGAATATCACCCTTGGATTGATCAGGCCAGTTTAATTGGATTAAGTTTATGTTTGAAATATATGATACTGACTACCATTTTAAGTTGAATTCTCATTTCAATAGCAGGGTTGTTTTGATAATAGCTATTGAGTGTTTGGGTTGAATGCTACCTGAATTTTATCCCACATATGTGGATTAAGAGTGATATTGAAAAGTATTTGCATAGGGCATTATTACTTTCAAAGGACTTTAACAGATGTCACAAACTGAGTGGACATACATGTATTATGCTAATGAGGGAGGCAATAAATACCAGGCATCCACACAGAGCTTACCTACTCCATTTAAGCAAATTCAAGTAGCTTTTTTATTTAAGCCTTGATACTCTTCCCTATTAAAAGCAGCTGGAAGACTTGAAAGTTTCCTTATTAAGCCTGTTTTCACTTTTTCTACTTATATCACCCCTATTACTTTGTAAGGGTTCAGGTCAAGCCAGTCTTCTCTAAATAAATATTCTTTTTTCTCCAGTCCATTTGTCTCTTTATTTCTGGTCTCCTATAACATTTATAATCAACATCCCATTATTTTATACTTGAACATGTATTGCCATTATTATATACTCTATATAAAGTCATGGGCCACATGGTCAGTTTCAGAAAGTGTCACAGGCAGATATACACAGACAATAAAAATATTTTAAGGGAGAATATACTCACCAACTCATCTTTAAATTCCATCTCAATACACCCACTGTCTTCATATACCACAATTGGCTTCATTGTTTCTTCATCAATGATTATCCACATGCATAAATATTCATCTAGGATAACTGTGCTTCTGGTCTGGGCAGAGTAACTAATAATATACTTTCTCTTCCTCTATAAACCAGTATAAATCTGGGGGAAAATACAAAGCAACTCTAGTTTCAGACAATTGCTAAACGAGATTATGTCCCATGAGAGAAGAGAACCAAATAAGGTATGCTCTATGATGCACCCATTTTCTGCCTATATCTATTTAATGGCCCTGGTCTAGTAGAGCATTTGTGGTTTCAAGGAATTGAGGTGATAAAGCCCAGAGTTTGTAGAACTCTCAGGGCCAACTGCAAGGGTGGAAAAGAGAACTGGAAGACAGAAAGCTTTAATAAAAATTAATTTATTTATTTTTAGAGATAAGGGAAGGGAGGGAGGAAGAGAGGGAGAGAAACATCAATGTGTGGTTGCTTCTCTTACACTCCCAAGCAGGGACCTGGTCTGAAACCCAGACATATGTCCTGACTGGGAATCAAACCAGCAACCCTTTGGTTTGCTGGTAAGACAGGATGCTTTTTAGAGACAGAGCTCCAGAGCTCTGCATGGAGGTAAAGGAGTCCCTTAATTCTTCAAGGAAAACCTAACTGTGTATACACAGAGTGATACTGCAAGAGGACAAAAATGACCAAGGAGGTATAAACCAAACAATGTAAATAGCTTATATTGGGCTAGGGACATTCTAGAATAGAGAGATTCAAGAGACACACAGGCATTCAGTAGGGACTCCCAAAAGGTCAGACTTCAGAATGTGGCTAAATTAGATGTACCCTGACAAAACCTAGAAACAAAAGTTAAAAGGAAAAAGTTAAAAGGATGCTTTCAATTCAAATGCCTCAAATCAAAAAGCCAACATGCTTCAAGGGAAGATAATACAATTTAGATAACAACATAACATTCATAATGCAGCATCCAATCTAAAAGTACTCACAATTACAAACAAAAACATGTGAACAACCAAAATTCAAGCAGAAAAATAGACCCAGGAATTATAGAGATGATGGAATTAGATAAAAAACTGGATGTCTACTATATTAATGTAGGCACCTAAACAGTGTGAAAGACAGAGGCTTTAAAAGAGATCTTTTAAATATTTGGTAATTTAAAGTAAAACATAAACATCATGAGAATGAGGAGAGGTACAGAACATACAAAAAAAAAAAACTATATGTAGCTTCCAGAGCTGAAAAAACCAATACATGAATTGAAAAAGTCTCAGTATAGACCTAATATATTGTTGACCAGCAATTTTATACAAAAGCTAATGCACCAGTTGTCCACATCTGGACTTCAAAATAGGAGTCTCTTCGTGATCAGTCAACAATGTGTTAATATATTAGACAATGAAGGGAAAAAATATCAGTGAACTTAAAGGAACAATAATAGCTATTACCCAGAATGAAGTACTTCTATAAAAATAACATAATTACTTAAACAAATTAATTTATTTGTAGAGAGGGAAAGGGAGGGAGACAGACAGAGAGAGAGAGAGAGAGAGAGAGAGAGAGAGATCAGTTATCTTTTGAATGTGCCCTGATCAGGGACCAAATCAGCAACCTAGGTGTTTGCCTTGATTGGGAATTGAACGAGCAACCTTGTGCTTTGCACGATGACACTCAACCAACTAAGCCACTTGGCCAGTGCTGGAAATGATGTTTATAAATCAATAATGATACATTAAGCAAACCAATTATAAATGGGCAAAAATTTAAACACAAAGAAAGATCTATATAAATAGACAACAAAAGACATTCTCATTAGTCATCAGAAAAATGTAAACCAAAACCATAGTGAAATATCACAATATACCATTAGAAAGGCTAAAAGAAACTGACTATATGAGAAAGTGGAATAAATGGAATTCTCATTCATTGCTGCTGATATTATAAAACAGAACAGTCACTTTGGAAAATAGGCTATTGCTGAAAAAGTTGAAATGCACTTACTAGATGACCAAGATAAATTGATTAAAAACCTTTGAAAAAAGAAAACACTCTTCCAGTCTTTACCACTGTGCATCTTTTGCTTTATTGAACTCCTATATCTTCCTGATTATGTGTTATAGAAGTCTGCTAAATAATAAATGAAGGTATACTAAACACTTTTAAGGATTCATTTGAGTAAAAATTGATTTGAATCAAGCAGCATCAAACCAAAAGTGACTAGAAGAAGCACTGTGCAGATAGGAGCTGGAGGAGAGATTTTATGGAACAAACACAGAAGCAAAAAAGGAAATTATTGATTAGTTAGAGCTGAAAGTCTAGAGTGTTGATTGTGACTGGGTTTTCTTAGGTTTTGATTTTGTGATATTGAGGTTTTTACAGGCTCAGGTTTTGGTTTACTCAGCAGGCCACTCCATGAGAACCACCCCAGTCTATGCCCACCTTGTTTAATTAATTTAACAAGACCAGGCACTTAAGTGATTAAGCAGGAGTTTAGTGGATTAGAGGAATAGACAAGTCACAGGGTAAATCATGAGAATCATCTCTAGCTAAGAGGGAGAAGCAGAATGACAGGAAAACTCACATATCATCAATATCATTGTGTGTAGTTGAATATTATTATTGATAACTTCATTTACAAATTAGACCCAGCTTCTTTTTCAAGGATTATTCAGTCTTATTAAGAAGGAAAAATTTTATGGAAAATGACATCGTAACAGAAGTACAGTGCATTATGTGAGTTTGTGTGTATCTCTGACAGAAGTGTTGACACTTCATTGTGGTCAATGTCAGTCTTCTTTTCCTAAGTTTTAAATCAGAGGGCAAGGATAACCTCTTCAACGTCTGCTGTATTAATGTAGTAAGCACCTAATCCAATGTTAAGAACATAGATAGTGCTCCAACAGCTTAGATGATTGCTTGCTTAGTTTGTCAGTTAGTATTAGTCTTGGTAGAATCCTCTGAACAGAAAACCCAAAGAACTATGACATTAAATAGACACAGGTTCCCTTTTCTCTAGCCTATGAGAGATAGGAAGTTTAGAGCTGGCAAATCAAGGTCATAGTCATTATAAGTATGATGAAGCGGAAGGCTTCTCATCATTCCGCTTCATCATGCTTTGCATCTTTCATTCATCTTCAGAATGGTCCACAGTGACTGCCAGAATGTTGCTGTCCATCACGTTCATATCCCTATCACCAAGAAGCGATGAAGAGGGCTGCAAATGAGCACCTGCTAGGGCAATCAGGCCTCTTTAAAGAGCTTCCCCAGAATCCCCACCCAATTACTTCCAGCTTAGCCTCACTAGGTAGTAGAAAGATAGGGAATATACTCTTATTTGAGCATAGCCTTCCTGAATAAAATCAGGTTCTACAAGTAAAGATGAGAGCAGGTAATGCAAGCTAGGTAGTCAAACGGCCATCTGTGCCATGATCCAGTTTTCAGGGTCTCAGGCTTGTGAAGGCCAATGCGGCTGTTGGCCTGCTAGGTGATCATGGTTTTCCTTTTTTCTAATTTGTGTAAGAGAAACTGTTGGCTCAGCCATTAGGCATAGAAAACCCTTGACCTCCCAAACTGGCACATCCAAGAAAGACCCTTTTTTAATAAGACTGCCAAGTAAACAACGTTCACAAGAATGTGTCTTTTTGTGAAGTTCTTATGAATTTGATAATCTTCTGATTAGTTTTTTTTCCTTGGTTATATCAACTGATTGCCTTCCCATGACCAAATTCATAGTGACAAATGCTATGAAGGTTCCATGTGCACTTCTTTTCGGTAGTGTTGCAACATTTTTCTTGGCACATAGGAGAAAGGGCTTTCACGAAGTGTAAAGAAACACTTGGAGGCAGAGAAGCCTCCCTAATAAAGAGATGGCTTGTGTGGTGTTATGGGTGATGCAAAGGTAACATGATTATAAACTAGCCTGCAGGATCTTTATACAGAATGGTCAGTGTTGAAGGAGAGAGTCAAGAGTGCTTTGAAGTACCTGAGAGAAGTGTCTATGAGTCAAATGAGCCAGACTTATCCTCTTTCCAAAAGTTAGAATGGGCCAGTTTGCCTACAAAACAAAAATACACAGAAGTTCTCTATTTTAATTTAGAAGTACTGGTTTTACTGATGCCCAGTGGCTAGAGATAATAATTACTATTAGCTGCCAAGGCCCCAGCAAACTGAGGAAATTTGATTATTACTTTTTTGTCTCTCAAATAAAATAATTGGATATTTTTCTAAGTCCTTTTGATCTGCCGCAGGAGAAATGTTTTTCCATTTGTAAGCATTGCTATTATCGACAATAACAGAAAGGACAGTAAATGGCGCCCAGACTTCAGCTCTGTGGCAGGTGCTATGCTGAATGAAGTTTAAGTATGGTTTCTGCCCTGTGACCTAGATCAATTTTGCAGCCATTATTCTGTTTCATTTAGTTTCAGGACTAAATGGCCAATTGTGTAGTTAGGTTCTTGCCAGTACATTTGTCTGCAGCAGCAGCATCCACTTTTGTGATGATTCATAAGTACAAAATTGAACGGGAAGAGGAAAAATAAATGAATCACAAAGCCTGTTAGAGGCCCTTGAAAGTCCAACCCAAGTGCTAGTAAATGCTAAAGGGGAACATATTTACTGTGGTGGAGATAGATTAAATGGACTAAATGGGTAGATAATTGGGAAAGGCATGTGGGAAAGTTGAATGAGTGTAATGGGGTAAATAGCATAGTACAAAATGGACAAGTTTCTGAGGTCTAAATTTGGTACAACTAGGGCTAGTGCTTACATCACCCAGATGAAGGGACTGCAGTTGGCTTGGGCCATCTGGTTTGCAGCAACTTTAACTTTTTGATGCTTTTCAGAAGGCATGCTTTAATTAGGCATAGAAATGGGGGCCGTGCCAGATAATGGGTCCCTGAGAGTACTTAGGGACCACACATTCATCTGTTAATCCCAGAGGAGATGTACATACCCTTAACACTGTGGCATGCTCTCTCCCATCAGCATCTTCACTGGCGTAACTAGGTACAATAGAATTGTTTTACTACTTTCGTTCATAATAATTCATTTTTGCAGTCAGTCCTTTAATAGTTAATTCATTCAACATTTATTTAGTGATTAATTTCCACATACAAAATGGTAGAAAATAAATTACATTAAAAAAGAAGTCATTGTCACTACCTGAAGGATCAAGACATTTATATTATATTTCAGAAGATAAAATATAACGAGCATTTATTATGTAGGCCCTTCAAGGAAATTGGGGTAATACAGTGCAGCTAAGTCATTGGTAGTAATTAGCTATTTGAGTAATTTTCCTAAGAGGTTTTAACATGTTCTTTGAGGACTGTAACTAGGTGCAGGATGTTCGGATTAAAAATTGCAACCATCAGCCTTCCTATTTTTGGTTCATGAATACCCATTAAAATTTTTCTAATTTTGTAGCTGACAAAGTAATGATGACTTCATTGTATGCTATTTATGGTTTAATACTAGTGGGCTTTTCTCATTTTGCAAAAGATTGTTTATCTCAAGTGGGCTGACTTTTAGTTGAATGTCTATTCTGATTAAGCATTTTAATATATGGATTTAAATTTAGTAAGTTAGCAATAACACTATCCCCCAAATAATTTAATCTGATTTAAATATGTAGATACCTCAGGAATTTCCAAACTAAAGCACAAAGACAAAAACTACTGGAATCAACCCAGAAATTATTATGCAGGACTGCATATATGGTAACAATGGGAAGTGGAGCTGAATCCAGGACAACGAGTCTTACACAATTCCAGTGTTTGCATATACAGTAGAAATGACTATTTTGATAACCAAATGCCATTTAACAGGAAGAAAGGGTGCCAAGGGCTGGAAATAAGAGGAAGGACATTGCTGCTTACAGAGCCCTGTCCCTCTTGTAATATCCAATATTTTGTTTCAAAGATTACTTAGTGACATTCCTCCATTAAGGGCTTGGACTGCTGTAAAAAAAATTTCCCTCTTGCTTACTTTCCAGGGACATCTTTCTAGGTTGATTCATGAAATCACTTTAAATTCCCTTATGTAAACTAAAAAGTGAGTTCAGTAAGATTGCAGGATATGAGATCAACACACAAAAATCAAGTGTATTTCTATATACAAGCAGTGAAATATTGGAAACCAAAATTTAAATATATTGCCATTTACAATAGAATCAAAATGTGAAACACTTAAGTATAAGCCTTAAAAATATTTACAAGGTCTTTATATTTAAAACCACAAAATGTTAAGAAAAGAATCAAGAAAGACCTAAGTAAATGGAAAGGTATACCATGTTTATGGATTAGAAATCTTAACACAGTACAGACATCAGTTTGTCTGAAAATGTGCCTATAGATTTAATGAAATTCCATCAAAATCCCAGCAGGATTGTACACACATGTATTATACAAACTGATTCTAAAACTTGTTTTAAATATAGAATAACTAAAACAATTTAGATGAAAAATCTGAAGCTTAAGAAGCAAAATAGCTTACTCTTAGTTATTTAACTAGAAGAGCAGAAATTCAAAAACCATGCCATCTGACTTCTGTGTTCATGATCTGTTCCCTTAAGCATAAATCTTTTAACCAGCAAGCCTTCTAAGGTCTATAATAATGTAACACAGAAATGCTTACTAAAACACCACAAAGTGGATATAAGAATGTCTGATAGGACATCCAACATTGCGTAGGAGTTCAAAAATTGCTATTACTAGTCTCCTAGAAACTTTGGATTTTTGTAATTCTTTCTTCATTAAACTTTATGTTATCACAGCCTACCCTTAGAAATATTTTAGTAATTTCTTTCTACATACCAGTTCTGCTGCACTTTTGACTGGATTGTTTATTGCATTCTTTTCCCCTTTAATTTCCTCTTTCATCAATGTGTTATTTAAAAGTGCATTTTGGGTTTTCAGATATATTTGCATATTAACTTTTAACTATTGATTTCACCTAAATTGTATTGTCTGGTATGGTCTTTATTATAGAGATTATTTGACACTTGGGAGACTTGCTTCGTGGCTTTGTGACCAGATTTTACAAAGTTTCCACATGAACTAGATAAAATTGTTTATTGCATGATTGTTTTAAAGATAAATATGTATACATTTGTTAATTTTTAATTTAAATCTTATGTAGTTCAAGCTTTTTCCTTGCCTTACAGGACTGTTAAAAAATCCTACTTTGGTATTGTGGGTTGATTAATTCCTTATTATTCTATCAGTTTTTATTCCATTCATATTGAGACTCTGTTACTAATGGCAAAAACATCATATTTGGCAGAACTCCTTGGTGGAGTAATTAGTTTATTATAAGAAATTATCAAAGGAACTAGTATAAATGACCCATGGACATGGACAACAGGGTGGGGATTGACTGTGGGAGAGGGGATAGAGAGGACAGCGCAGGGTAGAGCAGTGGTGGTGGGGGATAAATGTAATAGAACAACAATAAATTAATAAAAAAAGAAATTATTGATCCTTATTTCTAGTATCACTGAAAAATTTCACATTAAGTTCTACTTTGGCTCCCATTATTTTTGTCATAGTAGTTATTTGCCCAGCAGAACTTTCCCAGATATTTTCTTTCAGCACTTCTGAGTGTTGGTTAATTTTTTTTTTTTTTCAGCAGAATTTAGTTGCATTTTAATCAGCCTATGGTTAACTTTCTGCACCATCTTGGCTGGAAGTCCTCTGCTGGGCTTTGGTGGGAGCTGGCAATCGAAAGTCGGAGTGCTGGTTTTCCATGTTAGATCCCCATGAACATTGGTCCTTCCACATAGTTGAACAGAAAGTCACCCTAACTCTTCATGGCACCAGGTTAGTAGAGGGCTCTGTTGGTAAATCCAGGACACTCTTGAAGACTCAGAGGGCTTAATTTGTAAAGTGCGATTGACAAAATATAGCCCATGAATTTTCTTCTCTAGTAAATTAAAAAAACAAAAACAAACAAACAAAAAATAAAACCAGTGACCTAGAGTGAAGGAAAAAATCTTAGCTGAGCATGTCACCGTAATTAATTTTTTAAATAATTAAGAATAATACAAATTGGAAACAAACATTAAAAAAAGCTTATTTCATGCAAGTAAATATGCCAATACAAAGAACAAATCAATCATAACCAGGAATATCTTACCTCAGAAGACAATTTTAGATCATTTTAGGGAACTCTGTATTGTATATTGATTCCTTCTTTAGGAATCATTGAAAGCAAATGTTAGTGGTCTTTAAAAGTCCTGCTGAATGGCTCTAAATCTTGGGAATCTACCTCAATGCTTACTTGATAGAAGCTGTTCAACACTGTAATCATTTCTTCTTAACCTGGTTTGCCATGATTACACTTTTAATACTTAAGAACATCTTCTAATTATACCCTTATGGCTTGATTGATGCAAGAGTTGCAAAAGTAAATTAAGTCAGCATGATAACTCAATCCCAGTATGTGGTTAACTGAAACTATCTTGTGAAGAACAGTGTTCTGTCTCATGAGCAAAGGGTATGTGAAGCGGCGTAACTGTAAATGAGTTGAAAAATTTACTTATTAAATATGAGTTTCATTTTAAATATGGAAGCTGGTCTTGGAAGGGTTTAGGTTTCTAATTTCATATCTTGTGTGCCTACTTGTATGAGAGTTATTTCTGGGTATGATAGATGCTCTGTTTGTGTTCTAAAGAACAATGTAAAAATCTGTAAATAAAATAGCAGAAAGCTCTGCCATGATCCTCGGTTATCCAGATTAGCTGATATGTTTTTTGTTTTTGTTTTTGTTTTTCTCAATCTAATATCTTTTTTATCAAAAATCTTCAGGGAAACATAAAGTTTACCCACACTGAAGCCTTCCCATCTCTGCTTTTGTACTCTACTGGTCAGGGAAATCTTTTCACTTCAGTTTAAACAAGTAAGACTCCAATGATTTAAATTTACTTACATAACAACTTAAGTAAAATTAGGAAAATGTAGCATATTTTTATAAATATAAACTAAATTTCCTTATTTGTATGTTAAGATGATATTCTTTTTGTGTTTAAAATATTTTGAAAAAATTTAAAATGAAGTAGTAGTTGAAAATGTTTTAATATGCTTTTACTTAGCAAAATAAATTAATAACTTAGCTCTCCTAATTCTTATTTTTTCTAATTTATAGTATTGTGAAATTTAAAATTTTGGAAATCATTGACTCAAGTCATTGTGTGAAAAAGAGCTAGTTCTTTCAGAGAATAAATAGATTAAGTGGTATTTTTAAGACTAGAAAGAGACTACTCCTAATATTCTTATGGAATGAATACAGGTATCTGATTAAGTAAAATATACTTGATTTGAATACAAGTTTTGAAAATGTTTTTTAGCCATTCCCTCATTTACCCATCATCAGTTGTTCCCCAAACCTAACTGAAGTGGATAAATGAGCCTGAGAGGAATTTCAGCCAAAGCACCTGAGTCTTAAGAAAGAACCATTATTCAATTTCCAAGGCAGTAAAAATGGAATACCTATAACATGGTGGTGTCATCTGGTATTTCTTAAGCTTGCTTACCTCATGGGTAGTCTTCCTGAGGTGATACAATTTGCCAGATGAGAGAAATATACTATATGAAAAGTTTGAGACACTTGGCCAAGTTGACAAACTCACTCTCTTTGGAGAAATCCAGAAGTAAATGTTATCAAGACATTATTTAAGAGCCATTTACCCACACAGATACACATGCATGCATGTAGATCCAGTTTATTTATTTTTAACAAATGCAAATTCATTCTAAATGAGTGGATACATACATAAGCCCATTGTGCAGATTTATTCTCTTTGTGCATTTCTCCCCATGGACCAGCAAAATCCTCAACCCACAGTTGCTGAGAAGCAACATCTCAGCCTTGGTGTTACTTCCAGTTTGGGGCACCCTTCTTTATCCCACTGGCCCCCACCAGGAGGGCTTTCTTATGTAGCTGTATCTCTTCTATGAGGATGCTGGTGAGTGGAAGTTCTTAAGCCTATACTTTGCTAATGTGGCTGTTCAAGGTGCAATTACTTTTGGTACTCTTCCTTTTGCATCTCAGATATTTGCATATTGGATATACTCTATACAATATTTTGGATAGTATGAAAAAGATGTGATAATCTTTTTGTCAGATAGGTTTTATGCTTGGTGATCAGTGCTGGGCCTCCCTTCCTGTGTTTTGCTCCCCAGTACTCTCTTCTTGAGCTATCCTGGAAACTTGTTTCCTTAGGCCATCCTCTTTCTCTGATTTCTTGGGTCCCAGTTCATGGAGGGCTCAGTTCTCCTTGATGATATGGC
Source organism: Noctilio leporinus (assembly GCA_004026585.1). Taxonomy (NCBI): domain Eukaryota; kingdom Metazoa; phylum Chordata; class Mammalia; order Chiroptera; family Noctilionidae; genus Noctilio; species Noctilio leporinus. The sequence goes on along the minus strand of PVIW01006919.1, from coordinate 38,311 downwards.
ATCCTTATTGGCTACACTCTTTTAAAAGGAACTTTCTTGACCCTTTTCTGATTTCTGTGTCTACACCAGCCACAGTTGTTGGGAACTGAATTGATAGCATCTTGTGTTACTTTATGAAACAAGTTCTAGACTCTAAGGTCTTTGTGATCCCTCTGTGACTGATGCTTGCCACTATGAACTGAGAAAGGAAGGACTATGATACAACATTTCTGGGAAGACTGTCTTTAGGAATAATACATAGCCCTAGCATTGGTTCTGCTATTTCTTTTCTTTTAATTAAAAAATGGAGTGACATTGATCAATATCATATAGGTTTCAACATACATGTCTATAATACATGATCTGTATATTGCATTGTGTGCCCACCACCCAAAGTCAGATCAGTTATTTATTCTTTAATAGCATTTTTCTTCATCCACATAGATGTTGTATAAGAGTGTGGATGCTGTACTTTTAAATCTTTACTGTTGTACTAAGAATGACAAAATAAGCAAAAGAGGTTGTTTTGGGAGGAGGAGAATGGTCATTCTAATATTTTATAATTATTTCCCTGTAGATGATAATAAAATATTGGTTAAACAATTACTATTTGAAAGCATGGTTGGGAATTATATGTTTAAGGAACAGGCTCTATAACATTAGATTAACTTCAAAGCATATTTACTCACTAAACTAAGCCTACAATTGCTTCATTCTTTTAATATTTACAAAACAGTGTTTGCTAGGTACTGTATTAACTATTAGGGATATAAAAATACAGTCTCTGCCCCCAAAGGAGACTCATGCTGAAAGTCTAAACTTTTGGAAAATAGTCACTGTTTAAACTCAGGAACTAGATATGTTTAGAGGCAGGCAGTTGATATCTCACTGATAAGAGATATCAATATTGTCATTCAATATGGTCTTATTTGCTTTCTGCCTACCTACATGATAGCTAGTTATTTTTGACAGCTCTCACTCTTCTACAGTTAGAAATTAATGAAGCCAATGAAAATGATTTAGGTTTTGATCCTTGCATTTCATCTAAAAGTTACCTAAACTTGGAGTCTTTGAGTAAGATTTCTTGCAGAGATACACTGACAACCTCTACATCAGGAACTTCCTCATGCCCACCTCCATTGCCCTGGTTGGCACCCAACACTGAGCTAGGAACAGCTGCAGTGCCATAAGAATAGGTTCCACATCCCAGGCAGCCTATTGTTAAACCCCTGTGCCAACCTGCGTGGCAGGGGGAGTGTGGGTTTGAATCCACCCGGCACAGAGCACAGGGCCAGGGGAACGTAGGCCACACCAGGCATAGCAGCCTTCACGAATGTCTATTGCCCAGCCTGAAAAACTTTTTACCCTGTTTACTTTTACAAACTTTCATTTTAGTCACTATGGCCAATAGAATGTTCCAGATGTACAGCTCTTTGTTAATGCTGGGTAATGAGGGAGAGGCCAGTTGTGGTGAGTGATTTTCAGAGCTACAGTCCTTTGGATTTGAACATATAGATGATGAGGCCTGGAAATTAACAGAAGTCAATTTCTTCTGTTCAAGTTCAGTTAATATGATGAATGTAGTGGGCTATTAGCAGGGATCTACCTCATAGGAATGTTCCTTCTTTTGTTTAAGGGGCTCCTTTATGACTGAAAATTATGTTTTTGTTTCATAAAATATTGAGAAATGCTGGTAGGTATTATTATTAGATATCTATGCCTACTCATATGCACATGCAAGTCTACTTGATATATTGGTGAGCAAGTCAGAGGCATACATCTTATGAATTTGAACATTTTGCACTCTCAATTTATGGAGACTGATGAAAATAAAAGTAATCCTTAATGGAGAGACATTTCAAAATTGATGGTTTTAGACTTCAGAGACAAAAATTGACCCTCTGATCTTTTGGGTGTTCAGGGCAAGCATGAAATCAGGCTCTGCTTTTATCTGTTATGTGATACATTCTTTATTTATTTCCAATCCCAGAGCTTTGGGGATGCAGTGTCTCTCCATATGTGCAAAGTATGTGTTTCTTGCAGTTTAAAACCAAAGACCTTGGCTTCATTTTAAGAACAGCATGTGCAAGGGTACTTGTTTTAATGTTTTAGATTGTCCATTTTGTAGTGATCATAACCTGCTTGGGGCTTTGTCTTTAATGAATGGTATGAAAGTTTAAAATATGATGACTTAGTTATCAGAACCCATGTTCCTTTTTAAAAACTCAGCAAAACATTTTGATTAAATTTAGAATATCTTTTGCATGGTGACTAGGCTAAATAGAAGGCAAAGTTCCTTAATCAACAGAAACTTGGGCAAAGGCTTTCTTCCCCTGGCTTTCTTGCAAACTGTGATAAAGAAAGTATGCAATCATGAGCAAGCAAATTAATTTTACAAAGGACTTAAAAGCTGACTTGAGCGTGTCAGTGGAAACCATTGGAAAACTATGCTGAGTGCTTTTAGTGAAAACTCTACTTGCTCCCTAGTTGTAACTAACAGATGTAGTGTTATAACTGGCAGGGAGTCAGGTTGTTAAGAGGAGGACAGCTAACAGAGTGCAACATGATGGATCCAGAGCAAACATGATTCTCATGTCTTGATTCCAGATTGGGACTATCTGTGGGGATGTAAAGTACATTATCCAGATCCCTTCTCTTAGATTTTATTCCAAAAAAAAAAAAAAAAAAAATGTCCAGAGATCAGAATACCTCCCACAAACTGATAAGTTATTTTCTAAATGCTTCACTTATGGATATAAGGTTCACACAACATTATTATTCAAAATTTTGTTTGGGAAGAATGTGGGATCAGATGAAATATTGAGACTCTATTGTAAAGATCTAACTTGCTCAATGGGCTATATGTCTGATGATAGAGTGACTGGTGGTTCCTCTTAGCATCAACAGAAAAAGTTGCTCATTGATGTTTTCATTTCTCATTCCTTTTATGCATGCTCCTGTCCAGCCAGCAGCAGGCTGCTGCAGATTAATCTTCTTGAAAGACAAAAATAACTAAACTTAGGTTTTTGCATTCATGTATTAATTTTGTAGTCAATTATTAAACTCTTTCAAAGCAAAATATACCCCCAAGAGTGTCTAGGACAGTGACTTTGATCTACATCTTGTTGTAACACAGTTGTGTGGTGAGTCACCAATAATAGGTGAGATACCAAAATTTGTAAATATATTGTCTAAATTCAAGTGAATTCAGTGGTATTGCTATGATATTAACTCTCACTTACTTGGGTTTCAAAATGTTTGCTAGAGTAACAGAATGACTTAAAGCTTTAGAACAAGCCTATCTTATATTAAACATGTGGTTGTGTTGAACAGTGTCTCCAGTGCTACTGTGTTCCTAACCTATGCTTACCCAGGGGAAGAAGATGGAGGATCTGTGTTCTACTTATTGATTGCTGTATAACAAACCCACTCAAAACATAATGGCTTAAAAATGTTTATTTTGCTTGTGAATCTGCAACTTAAGCAGGGCTCAGAAGCAACAGCTTCTTTGGTTCCACTTGGAAAAGCTGGGTTGGCTCTAAGGTCAGAAGCTGGAAGCATCTGAGGTCTTGGTCACTCTTATGTCTAGGAAAAGAATATGAATTGTGGCAGAGGGCTGGAACACTGTACTTTGCAAAAGGGGCCATAGCTACATTTCTGGTCTTACATCCTCTTCTAGAAGCTTCCCACTCAATCATGAGTAGGTCTGGGTCTGTGTTCTCTTCCTTTGATTCTGTGAAAGGTGGCGAGGGCTGTGGTAGAAGTCTTGTCAGCCTTGACTTTAAAGGCTGGGCCACAAAACATACATGACTTTTGACCTGTTTCTCTCAGAATGCTTACCTTTAGAAGCTCAAGCCAGAGAAAGAAGACAGGGGTAATTGTTTGGCCAACAATCCCAGCTAAGCCCTCAACCAACAACTAGGATTAGTCATCTACAAGGGAATAAATGAGTTCCCAGATTTGCAAGCCATCCAAGAGGATACCATGTGGAACAGGGACAAGCTATGCTGCAAAGTCTTGTTTCAAATGACAGGTATGAAATTGTACAATGAATAGATAACTATAACAGAAAGGTAAAATACTCTGTTTTAAAAATGAAAGAAAAGATGTCCTCAGAATTTCCTGAGGACCCCAGAGATTACTCTGAAACAAAAATGGCTTTATTCATCATCCCAGTTAACATATTTTTCTTATATAATTAGAAATGGGCTTGAGTCTCAAATCATACTCTTCAACTAAAGTATATATATTCTGATTCTCTTTTCTAGAAAGTGTTCTTTTTATAAAATATAGACTCTGCAGCTAAATTGATATTTTGCAGATTTTTATTACTTTGGTAATGTGTGTCACAAACTCTTTACCTTTGTCCTCTAACGTATTTCTAATTGCCCAAAGAGATCATCTTTTTTATTCATTCATCCAATGATGAGGATTTGGGCAGCTTCCCAATCTTTTTTTTTTTTTTTTTTAGTCCATTATTTTTAAAGAGAGGGAAAGGGAGGGAGGAAGAAAGGAGAGAAACATCAATATATGGTTGTCTTTTACCTGCCTCTAGCTATGGACCTGGCTAGGGACCTGGCTTGCAACCTGATTATGTGCCCTGGCTGGGAATTGAAGCATGATTTTTGGGTGTGCAGGCCTGTGCCTATCCACTGAGCCACCAGCCAGGGCTTGCTTCCCAATCTTGGCTATTGTAAATAATGCTGCAATTAACATAGGGGTGTATATATTCATACATTTTTAAATTTGTGTTTTGGATTTCTTTGGATATATTCCCATAAAAAAAGAAGGAAATCTTAGCCTTTGTATAGCATAAATGGACCTGGAGAGCATTATGCTAAGTGAAGTAAGTCAGTCAGAAAAAGACAAATGCCATATGATATCACTTATACATGGGATCTAATGAACAAAATAAAGCCATCAAACAAAATGGAAACTGACTGATAAGTAGAGAACAGACTGACAACTGTCAGAGGGGAGGCAGTTGTGGGGCTGGTTGAAAAAGGTAAAGGGATTAAGCAAAAAAAATTCAGGTGGGAATAAATGATGATGGAAGTAGACTTGGCTTCAAAGTGGTGAATATACAATACCCTATGAGGTCTGTCCAGAAAGTATTGAGCTAATGTCAACGTAATTAAAAGTTTGTGGGGCCAATACTTTTGGGACAGATCTCATGAACAAGCATTTTATAGACTTGTGCACCTGAAACCTATATAATTTTTTAAACTAATGTCATCCCTATAAATAAAAAATAAAGGAGATCGTCTTAAACTCTATTTTATAAGATATATAGTAAAGATAGGAGAACATTCTTATTTTATTAATGTTGGTGGGTGCCAATATGTCAGGGTTGTAGTATTAGCATAAATTCAACTTAATGAACATCCATAGGGAACACGGGTGTTATGTAACAACATGTAATGGAAAATAAGACAATGGCTTTTTCAATAGGGATTTGATGTTTTCACCATATTCTATGTTAAATAGGAACACATTAACATGTGGATTTGCTTTTAAAATGTCACTATGTTGTTCATTCATCATAAGAATTCTGATGTCAGAATTTTCACCTTTCAAGGATAATAAGTGATAGACAATGCTGCAAAATGTCAAAAAAAATTCATCATGAAAGAATGTTGTTTCCATAAGTGAAGCTGTCATGTCCTTTTTTTAAAAAAATAGATCTTTAAGGATCTACAGGAAAGAACATCTAGAGCAGTGGTCTTCATCCTTTTTGGCACTAAGGACTGGTTTCATGGAAGCCAATTTTTCCACAGACCTGGGTTGAGGGATGGCTTCTGTCTGATTCAATCACATTGCGTTCAAACTCACCTCCTGCTGTGTGGTCTGGCTCCTAATAGCTACTGGTCCTCAGCCCAGAGTTTGGGGACCCCTGATCTAGAGCAATCATTCTCAAACTGTGCATTCATTGGATTCACCTAGGTGGCTTGTTACATAACTGATTACTATGTTCCACCCCTGAGTTTCTGATTCAGTAGCAGAGTGGAGCCCAAAAATTTGCATTTTTACCACTGCTGCTACGCCAGAGATTGATCCAGAGAAACGAGATAAAGGCCTATTGTGTGTATAGAGCTTTTTCTAACCACAACTTTGTGAAGTATACTCTAAATTTAAAACAGCTTTCAAGTCACCACATGACAAAATAGTTTTCATTCATTCAAGGGGTAGATAAGCCATTTCTCTTAGCCACATTTCATCACATATTGGGGTAAAGTTAGAGAAGAAACAAATTGGTTCTTTCAGTCTGAATGTCATCAGGTTCTAAACGGGTTTTAAATTTGAGGATGTGTCATGAGAAAGTTATTGTAGGCATTTCTCACTAGTGCGCAACCAGAAATTTTGGTTAGTTTTGCCAAATTGGTTATAAAATAGCCAGAATTCTGCCTCAAATATTTCAGAAATAAAAGCTATAGTAGGCACAATTAAACGGTCCCTCAGGGTTCAAAGAGCAAACTAGTTCTGGTTTAGATGCTTGGACATCTGAGTCTTAAGAAAGTGTCATTTTCTTCAGGAAGGTATGAAAGGGTCCCTTCTGCTAGACTCCTGAGATAAAAACAGATCTGAGAATTTTCTTTTAAGTTTTCGAAATATTTCCAACTAACTGGCCGTAATTGGATTATTCAAAGAAATGGGCTAGTCATCAATGCTCTACCTTGGCACTGGAATCTTTTAGCCCCTTTGGTACATGGATTTTCCATGGACTTTTCTTCATTATTGTCCTTACTTTAGTTGTTTCTTTCTAGTTTAACTATTTCATGCTTGAGCAATTTTAGTTACTGTTTTCCATGGTGGACTCTCTTGCTTTGCCTACATGAAATTCATCTTTATCAATATAGACTTTCCATTAGCACATCACTATATTTCTTGTTTATTTGAGAAATTCTTTCTTTTTACTTAAAAAGAAATATATCCTTATTAAAGGAAAATTACTCAAAAATATTAAAGAAAATATCCCACATACTATCATTGCAATACATATTTCAGTAAATATTATGATAATTTCTCTTTTATTTCATTGATTTTTGCTCTGGTCTAAATTATTTGCTTTTCTCTGCTTACTTTTTAAGTTCAGATTATTTTCTAGTTTTCCTTTTGATTTCTTATTCAACCCATGGGTTACTTAGAAATGTGTTATCTAGTTTATGTATACTTGAATATTTTGGAAAGCTGTTATTAATTTCTAATTTACATCTTTTATGGTCAGAGAACATATGTGCAGCTTGGATTCTTTTAAATTAATTTAAAGTTTGTAGCACAAAATAATGTGTATTATTAAATGTGTTGTGTGTACTTGAAAATACTATGTATTTGCTGGTGTCGAATGATGTGTTCCATAAGTATTTATTAGATTGAATGTGTTATTTAAGAGTTCTATACCCTTACTGATTTTCTGTCTACTTATTCTATTATTTACTGAGAAGGGGAATTGAAATATCTAACTTTAATTATGAATTTGCCTACTTACCCTTGTAATTTTATCAGGCTTTGTTTTGTGTAGTTTGAAACAATGTTAACAAGAAAGGAAGAGCACCAGAAAGGAAGCATATGTGGGTAAAGAGAAAGTTGTTTTTTTAAACAGCAAAAAATAAGGCATTGTAGTATTTGTAATATATGTAGAAGTACAATATATGACAATAAAAGCAAAAGGCAGAGGAGTTGGTAAAAACAACATTTGGGATGTCACAAAATATTTAAGGTTAAGCTGTAATAAATTGTGGTTGCATACTTTAACTCCCAGTCTAACCATTAAAAATAATACAGAAAGATATCACTAAAAATCCAATTGAAGAAATGAAATAAAGAATTAAAATTTTGCTTAATTCAAAAGAAGAAAGAGATGAATACAAGCTCAAAGAATAATTGTACAATTAGAAAACAAAAAGCAAAGTGATAAAATTAATCCCAAATTTATCAATAATTAGATTTGATATAAATGGTCTAAATATTCCAATTAAAAGGCATTATCAGAATGGATTAAAACACTCTGTGGTCACACATGTTGACCCAAATATATGCTACTAACAGAAGACACACTTTCAATGCAGAAACATACATAGTTTGAAAACAAAAGAAGGGGAAATGATAGGTCACACAAACACCTCCTCTTGAGGGGGTCCTGTGACTACACTACTTTCTTTACAAAGATGAGATTTTCTAATAAGAGCTTCAGGAAGAGGAGGATAAAACAGAAATTAAAAGAGAAAAGAATAAAGGAAAAGATGGGAGAAAGATCTAGAAAATTTAGAAAATAATAGGAATGGGAGAGGAGAGATTAAAAAATCAGAGGATGAGAAAGAGGGAGGGTTTAGAAATTTAAAGGAGAAAATAAAGAGGAAATAAGAGGGGACAAAGTAAGGGGTAGAGAAGTATAGTGAAGATGGAGAAAGTCACTGTTACTACTAGAAACTTTTCAAGTAATTGTCTTGGGCCTCATCTTTTTGGAAGACCCAGCTCTGAATTGCTAACAATCACTTCTGGTATGGAATGCTGCCTAACCTGTACTTTTTCATTTTTCTATACATTACGTTTTTAAATGCCCAACTTCTTTTTAGGGTCTTAAAAAAGATCCTCTGCTGCGTTAGGAAATACAGCAAAATGCTGTGATTGTACCAGTGCCACTATGTACTTCAATGACCTGCACTGTCCTTTGCTGCTCATTGGAAATGCTGACTACTCCACTTCAGAACACAAGGCCAACCCTCAGCCTGCTGAGGGATTTAAGAGGTAACATCTCTACCAGAGGAATTCTGAAACCAACTTCATGGGGTTTTATATGTGAAATGACTATGAAAGTAGGATCACTGGTAGTGCAAAGTGCAAAAATGTGTGACAAAATTGGCAGCACTGATCCAAGAACCAGGTAGTCTCAATCTACAGCTTTAGGTGAGATGTTTAAAATATATAATTTGCATTTCTATGGAAGGAGAGAAATAGTTTTAGACTGCTTCTCCAGAATTGGCCTCAAAATAGTGAAGCAATTTGTAGAATTTTAAATTTATCTTAAAATGGAATTGGTTGTATAATTTTGCCTATAGAATGCTCAGTAATAGTGGACTCAGAAGGAATCAGCATTTTTTACAATGACTGAACCATGCTTCAGCTCAATATTTTTCCTCCAAAGTATGTAAATATCATCCAAACATGTTAAGGGTTGGGAAAAACAAATTCAAGTTTCAAATTCCTGTATTTCCCCATCCCCACACATGGCCAACAATTATAACTAAGCATGGCACTTTTTCCCTCTAGTTTCTTTGGCTTCTTTCTCCATGTATCACCTTGGCCACACCATCAGTCATATTGGTTTGTATGTGATTTTTAGCTTGCATGTGTGTTGTGTGTGTGAAAGCATGTGCCACAGTCTCCTTCAGCAGTCTGGCAATGCTTGTAAGTTCTTTCTCAGAATAATATTAATTTATTTTATTTTTTGGAAAATATTTTAAATGACTAAAGTAGGAGTTATAGGATTATTTTGACATGTGGATACCAAAACATTTTTTAAATCTATAATATATAGATTTAATACATTTGCCTCCTTATAAATACACTAAAAATAATATCTACCAGTGAGTTTTGATAAAAATTACTATATGTCAACAAAGTGATGAGCATAAATAATTTATCATGTATAGCTATAACATAATATAAAATATTTATAATTTATATTATTAACAAAGTCACAGATGCCATTATTAATTTTTTCCCATCTAAGTGAACCCCAAGTTAAGAATCCCAGGAGGGTAATGTGATGTGGGGTCATGAAAGTTTGAAACCTATTGATTTCCAGCAAAAATGTATTAGATAGAAGCAAAGAGAATTTAGTGATTATTTTCTTGATGGCATAAGAATTTTCCATAATAAGAAATAGGTAAAAATTCTGAAACTCAATAGTAAGTATCAATATTACTATTAATTCTAGACTATTAATGTCTAGAATTAATAGATACATTTTAGGCCTCTGTTGCCTTTATTCTTTAACTTATTTCTTAAACTTTTATTAAAGGAGGCAGGCCTAGTCCTTTCCAAAGTTATGGTCTTCTTAGTAGAAGCCAAAATCTTACTATGCAACATAGTTTGAGATTTGTGGGCATCCCGGACATGACAATAAAAATACATTGGATAAAAAAAAAAATACATTGGATATATAGTTCTGCATTAAAAACAAAATCTTTCTCTTCCTAGAAAACCTTGAAAATGCTTTCTGTATCTGGATTTCTGTATAGATGGACAAGGCGTTGGCTGCAACAAGCCCTGTACCGAGGGGCCCTCCTTGTCTGCAGAACACAATCAATCAAGCCTCAGGAAGGTGTGTCTGCAGCCCTTGCATGTGTTTCTGATCAAACCCAAGCTAAAATCAAGGGAGTGGAGCCCCAGACCAAAATGAAGAGCCTGGGTCAGACCTGTTCTGATATCTTCTCTTTCCTTCTCTAGAAAATTGCTATTAAGGCAACTCCTTCTGACTTTGAAACTGACCTTTACCATCCATCATTCAGATGTGAGAATTAACAAGTGGGGATCCAAGGGGCTGAAAAGCAGATTGAGAATACACGACCTACTAAGAAAGTCGTATAAAGCAGGAAAGTATCCCTTTAAGGAAAAACATTTTTAGAAGGCAGACATTTAGAAGAGGAATAATTCAGTAATCAAACAAGTCTTGTCAAGTTTAAAAAGTGCTGTTTACAAAATTAATGGTTAGAAATTCAGTGGGGCATGTTCATCAGCAAAAGCCTGTAACTTGAAACAGTATCTGCTGTTGCAGGCTGCAGGGGTGTAGCATGGCTGGTCTAGATGGGCTAGATATTCTCTTAGCTATATTATGATCTTACAGCAAAAATAATTTATTTTCTACTTTTGCTTTTATTTTCCCCATTGAAACAGAAAAGGTAGTAAATGAAAACTGAGCGGATTAAATTAATTTTATCTGGGAGAAAAGTTATTAGATATTATATAGTTATAGTCATAACAAATAGCATATATGACATTGTGGAATTTTATATGATTATTGGTATACCTCATAGTCTTCCAAGGGAAAGCTGGCTCTGGAAATATAAAATATGCACTATTACTAAACCACTTGGGAAATTCTGCTGGAACTAGTTGTTGGGTTGACTGGAGTGATGCTTATGGATTTGATTCATATACTGTACAGGGTAGCCTTCCAAGTAAACTGCATTTTACCATGCCGTGGATGTTTTCACAAGCCTGCTCACTCTCTGCCAGCTCAGTCACTCCCCAAGGAGGTCCCTTTATAGAAGACAGCAGCTCCCTCAACTCACAGATGCCAGGCTTTCCATAGGCATACGGGATCCTGGAAGCCATGCAGCAGGATTCTCTATGGGGAGCACCAGCCGGCAACACTGAGCCTTCTGACAGGGACAGCTGTCTCTGGTCAGCAAACCTGGAAAGGCAGTAGGAGGAAGGACCCTTACTAGGACAAGGTTTCTCAACCATAGTAGCAGCTGTCTCCACCTAAAGATGTCCAAACCATCCACTCTGGCTCAAGCAAGTGCCAATGCTCTATTTAGTCCTACCCTCACTGCAGGTCTCCTGGGGGCATCTACTTAACACATTGTTGACCAGGCTCGAAAAAACTCTTGTTTTCAAGCCCAAATGTTGTTGACCCATAATGAGTTAACTCGAGCTCGCACTTGGATTAGCTTCTGCTATAAAATTGCCGGTCAACAGTGTGCTAATGAACAGATGGATGTAGTTTGCTAGGGAAGTTAACTGGTGTTTGCACTTGCATTAGCTTTTGTATAAAATTGCCCGTCAACAATGCGTTAGTCTTGTTTTCTACAGAGAACCTGAAACCTTCCCTCTAATAGAAAATGGAGAAATAAGGTTTTTTTATTGGTAGTTCAACGTTTGCCTCCAGTGACATCCACCACACAGATCTTGGAGTCCCACCCTACTAGCTCTTCTCCATTGGCTTTGTTTTTGTCCCCTGTTCAAGGTTGCATGCTAGCTTTGAGTACATTGCCTCTGGGGCAGACACCGTGGCCTTAAACCAGGACAAGAAAACCTAGGAATGAAATTCAGCGTCATGGTCCGAAGCTTCTGCAAGAGATTTGTGAGAGGAAAGGAGATGTCAGGCGTGTGTGTACAAAGTGTAATGAGTCATCCTTTCGTATTGTGCTAGTTGAGCCTTGTCTTGTTAAGCACCACTTAGAGCTTTTGTTGGTGAACTGCATTGCCTCCAATGGAGCCGCAGGATGTGCTTTAGGATCACTTTTCCAAGCAACATGGCCTCTGTTCACTGCGGCAGCAGAACCTCTTACTTTCCAATACTTCCCCGCTGCTGAAAAATAAGCCTTTCCATGAGGCCAGTGTCCTTAGAGAGCAGAGAGCCTCGCTGTTCTGCGGGCTCTGCGGAGACCATGGAGGGGATGAATAGGATCAGGCGGCATTGTTCCTGGAGTTGGCAGAGGTCCTGGGTGTAATGTGATAATCCCGGCAGGCCCGCCCTGGGGAGGAGGCTGCCAGCAGGCTGTACTTAGAAATCAACTTCTGACCTCCTGGGTTTTCTCCTCCCTTTCCCCAAAACAATTTTTTTTTAATGCTAGTTGTTCTGACATAAATTATTCTTTAGTTAAGGGGTTTGGCTCCTGTGTAAGTTACTGTGGTTTGAAACAAAGGGGAAAAAAATGATCAGAACATACTGGTTTAGCCCAAATCCAATGCCCAACCAAGAAGTGGGGATCAAGCTGGAAAAGGCAAAATAAAGGGGCTGAGGGAGAGTTTTATTCCCATGCTCTTCAGCTCATTATTAGTTAATGATATAAGTTTTTAGATGTATCTCTTTCTTTACCTGAATTCCTCCGGGGAGTTGGTTAAGAAGAATATGCATTTTGGTCATAGTTAGCACTGTATTCTTTAGGTTTTCAAGCCTGTTCAGGTCTTCTGTGAGCCCTGGGGACACAGCTCTGGTGACCCAGAAACGCCAGTGAGCAGAGCTCCCCACGGCTGAGGTCGTCCAGAAGCCCACAGGTATCACGTCTGTGAGCTACCCTGGACAAAGTAGTATGGGCCTGAGAGTGTGCCGCAGGAGCGCATTTGACTTGCACCACTACTTGCTTATGGAGAAAATTAACTACTTTCATTCGTGATTTAGCGGATATTTCCATTTCACAGCCTGGCTGGTTATTGCAAAGGAAAGCAAAAACAAACTGGCTGTCCAGAGCAGTTTAACGTTTTACTTTCACCCCAGTCATTCCATCCTTCCTTTCAGGTACAACAAAGTTGCTGCTCCCCACCTCTTAAGAGTTTAGTTATTTATTTTAGGATGGGGGAGAAAGAGAGGGTCAAACATTAATATGAGGTTGCCTCTTGCGCATCCCCAACTGGGGACCTGGCCTGCAACCTAGGCGTGTGCCCTGACTGGGAATTGAACAGGTGATGCTTTGGTTCACAGGCTAGTGCTCAGTCCACTGAGCCATACCAGCCAGGGCAGAATAGAGTCTCTTTTAAATAAAACACCCCATCTTTTGAAAGTCTCTTTCTCCCTGTGTCTCTCTTTGGCCTCTGGTTGTGTGGGTTGTGAAGAGCTAATGGACCATGACCTCTGACTTGTCCTGATGTGTAGTATCTGATAGCAGCCATCTCCTAGGCAACTGTCCCTTGGGCCCCTGGCTGGTATTGACCTCACTGGCTTTGTATCTGCAGTTTTGGCTTAGAATGGCTATGTGGAGTCTTGGCCACCTTCTCCTTGCTGAGTTGGCCACTGCATAGCTCTCACTAACTGCAGTGCATTACCCTTCTCCCTCAGCCTCCCTCTGCCTATGCAAGGTCACCCTGCCTTGCCCTAGTGAGGTCCTTTGCAGGCCTACATTCTACCAATTCAGTACGTGAACCACCTGGGGACTGAGATCAGCTCTGGAACAAAGCTCAGGGCTCCTCTGTTACCTGAAAGTGGTTCCCTACCTGTGGGACCCAGCTCAGGTAGGTGCCTGGCAGTCTGAGAAGCCACAGCTGGACCGTTTGTTCCCTCTCACACCTCCCATCCTTGGAAACAAAGCCCCGCAAGGGGTCGTCAGGAAACGGGTCCAGTTGCTGCTCTTTCCCACCTACATTTCCCTTTATTTTCCTCAGGAAATAGATGAAGTAATACTCCGTTCTTCTTGAATCTAGGCGAGCCTTACACAAGAGTCCCTGGATGTCTCTACAGACATGGGTTAGCTGGGTCCTCCTGGACTGCTCTCTGATATGTTGAGCGGGTAGACAGAAACTTAGCAAAGCTTATCTTTTCCCAAAGCCTGGTTTTTTAAATAAAAAATCTCCCTCTCTTGTCATGGGGTGATATTTCTCATAGTTTGACCTCCAGGACAAGATAGTGCTATGAAATAAAAATATATTACAGTAGAAAGTGAAAATCCTCCAAATTAATTGTTATATGTCTAATGTATTCTTTTTAATGCTTCCAAATTCATTTTATAGATATAATGACATTTATTTAAGAATTCCTCTTTTGATAAACATTTATTTTATTAATATTTTTATTTAAGTGCTTTGTAAAGATATCCTTTTACATATTTATATTAGTGTTGTTATTTCTATATAACTAGTTCACAGGAGTGGAGTTGTGTGAATCACAGTATATGTATTTTCAGTTTAATAAATTTTGTAGATTGCTTCCCAAAAAAGACCATAACAGTTCACATCTCCACAAATAATATAGTAGAACTATTCTTTATTCCATCCTTAAAATAGGTATTGTGACTTTAGTTTTGACAATCTGATGAATACAAATTATCTATTGTTCCTTCAGTATGGCTGAATGCTTTTTAGGTGTTCTGCTTTCAATTGACCATCTCTATTACTCCAATATCTATTGGGTTGTTTGCATTTTTGTTGATAATTTATAAGAGCCATTTGTGTACTAAAAATATTAATAATTTACTTGTCGTATGTATTATAAATATTTTTCTCAATGTAGTCCCTTAAATTTTTATTTTAAATATTTAAATATATATATATAGTTTATATTTAACTATTATTTAACTATATATAAATATTATATTTATATTTAAATATTTAAATATATATATATAGTTTATATATATATATTTATATATATATATATATATATATATATATATATATATATATATATATATATATATATATATATAGTTTGCTGTTATTGTTGTTTGTTTGTTTTATTTTATTTATGTGTCTGCTTCCCAGAATTGGTGAAATAGTCTCCCCTGATGCTAGGGCTGTACATATAGAAATTCTAAATTTATATATATTTCATCTGGAAGTCATTTTTGCATTTGTCAATTAAGGCATAACCTAATTTTCTTCTAGATGGATGACCAGTTGTGCTAGCTCTATGTATGAAATGAACCATCTCATCCCACTGACTAAAACATCACCTTAATCATGTATTTATTAACTCTAGTTTATATGAGGCTTTAGCTTTACTCTGTTTATTTTGCTTATTTGTGCATTTCTAGGCCAAGAACATAGTCTTTTGTTAGCAGTCCCTTTATAGAATGATTAATTTCTGATTAATGAAGTCCTCCCTTCAGTAGTTTCAATGACCAGAAAGAAATGTGGGAATAATACTCACCAGCTCATTTACTTTACTTCATGAAAGGAAATACAAGGAGGTATTGAAGAGGTTGTACAGGATAAAGATGGAAAGGGAAGAGATAAGTAGGGGGAAAAAAAGACTATAGGATAAAACCTATCTATGATTAAATAATATGGAGGATAAAACCTCACTCACCTCCTTTTTTTCCTTCAACTCTGTAGAGGATGATGGTATGAATATTAGCAGTGAGTACATTCCTGTCATCATGATCACGTCGATAATGAGCCTCACTGCTGTGGTTGGTAAGGCCCATGAGAAAGTGGCTCAGATCTCTGGCCTAGTAGCTTAAAGTGTATTTGAGCTTTGAATTTTGATATAAATGTGGTTGGTAAAAGAAAATAACAAAAGGCTCTCTGAAAGGAGAATCTTCTTTTCTCCAAAATGATCAATCAGACTAAATTAGTAACAGCAGAGTTGAACTTGTTTTTTGAAAGACCAAGTATCTTGGTGGACCCAACTCATTATTGCACACTTGTACTGTGCTCTTGATTTAAATAGCCAAGTGCACAAAAAGAACACTGTTTCAGGAAAATGCTTGAATTTCTTCCCTTGAGTGAAAGGCTCCTTTTTGCCTCACAAGTTTTTATTTTACTTATACCAGCTCTCCCTGTCTCCCTGTCTGCTTAGTCTTTCTCATGGTATCAACAAAAAGTTTGCGTTAATCTGAGCACAGATTTACGTAATTGGTTAGTCCAGATTGGAATGAATGCATTTTAATTTACTTTAGGAAGTACACAGTAAAAATACACCACACTAGATTTTTAAAACCTCACTTTTTTCTTTTATATCCTCTCTTTTTCCCTATTTTTTTCAGATCCTCTCTTTTTTCATAGCCTCTCTTTTTTTCTATTTCTTTTTTTCTAAAGCTTCTTCAGTCTTTATGCTTGTTTTCCTCATTTAGTTAATTTTATTATCTTCTTTAGGTAACCCTTATGGATATACCCTTTAAGTTATTGTCAATGAAAATGTATAATAAGGACCTTTATTTCATGCATAGATTTTGTGTTAAAGAAATGGATGGAAAATTTTAATGAAGTCATTTTAGTGGAACAATTAGTCATTATATTGTACATGTACCTGGAGAAATTAGAAGTGATTGTAGAAATAAAATGATGTAGAAAGATCCCCATGCCTACTTTCTCTTTTTCTTTAATTCATCACCTATTAATATATTTATATCATTCCTAATAGGGTGGCATATATATAATTCTCCTTAAACAAAAGTGGATATAAGAGACTATATTTTTATAATGACTTTTTGAATGTTTAAATTAGAATCATCAGGAAGATTTACATGATCTGAAACTTTGGGCTGTTAATGTGAAAAATATCAAGAATGATATATGAGATGAAGGTTTCAAATTATATATGTTTAGTTTTTAAGTGGTGCTGCTATTGCCCTCTGAAACTACATCAAAAGATAGATTTTTTTTTTAAGATACTCATATATTTCAAAACCCCTATCTAGCTCCTTTGAGGAGTTTTTACACAAAAGACTTTTAATTGCCTCTCAGTGAGTGACACCTAGTTCTTTTCCATTCATAAGATGTGGGAGAGAAAAGAGAGACATTAACTAAACAATATAATATTGTTGGAAATTTTCTTATAAACACAAGCTTTGATTCCACATCTGTAAACTTGATACTAAGAATCTCCTCCCCTTCCTCTCACCATTTTTCTAAAGCTGGTTTCAATTTAAGATGAAAAGAAAGTTCTAAAACTTACGATTATTTTAGTATCAAAGAGAGACAATGAAAAATGCATTTTCATCAAAATTGTAGACTTATTTTTTCTTTTTGAATTAAGCTTAAAAAGCCAATCCCCAAGTTTTATCACAGAAGCTCAGAAAGGATAGGGGCAACATTTAATTAGTCAAGGGGATTGGTAATTAAGTGTTGTGTTAACCTGGCATTATTAATATACTATTAATGTGCAATATAAATATGCAAAAAGAATATTATAAACTAAAAGGGGAAAACATGTTCCTAAAAATCTTAAAAATAACTTAAAATAAAAAGCAACCTTTTGAACTTAGTTCAAAAATTTTGGAAATGATTAAGACATAACAAGGAAGGGGGATTATATAATAGGAACATATTTTAAAAATTATTACACAATATTTTTTTTGAAATATTTTCTATTTTCTTTCCTATTTTTCAGTTTGGTAGTTGACCAAAACTTAATGTTTCCTAGATGCTCTTTAGATTGCAAATTTCAAAGAGCTAAGATTTAAGGGAAATAGATAGCATGGGTTTGAGGAAAGAAGATCTCTCTTTGGAAGATAAGAGAAATTTCCTTGGACTAAGAAGAATCTGTATCCTAGACAGAAGGGCCCTGGACCCTGCTTTCTGAACAGTCTCATGAAGGTAATGAAACATCAGATGGATGTGGGAGACATTAGAGGAGAGCTTGAGATCATTATGGCAACATTCCCATGAAATCCTAGCCTACTACTTTCTGCACAGTTGTGCTAGAATCATTCTCATGTCCTAGAGTATAGACTCTTGGAAGCATTGGGGAAGACTCAGTCCTACAAAGCTAAGCACAGTGCAGTGGGCCTTACAAATTCAGAGATCTAAAGGAACCACATAGGATGGTCTGAAATGAAAGCTTCCTAACTAAAAGCAAGTAGTTATGTTCTAGGCTGGTATCTTCCTTGACAAAAGTCAATCTTTACCTTAATTGAACCTGTCTATTGTCTTTTTTGCATTTATGATAACATACCTTTGGAATACAAATTATTCCCTTTTTTGTCCTAGGTTCTCAGGGCAAAGTATTTCCTTGTGTCAACCCTGCATACCATCTCTATGTGCTATAAATGTTCATTGTTAACTATACTTTACCCACCAATGTAAAAGACGTATGTGTCTAGTCATTTTATTTTATTCAATCACAGAGATTCCTCCATCCTTTGCTTTTTCCACCTCCCTAGTATACTACCAATTGATTTCATGTAACTCTTATGCCTCTTCCTTTGATTCTAATATGTAAAATAAGATACAAAACTACCACTCTCCAGAGCATTTTCTCAATACATTTGGATGTTGCTTCCCAACAATTGTCAGTTTGGCTCAAATAAACTAATAAAATTTTTCTACAGGTTTAGACATTTCTTTTTTATTTTTTAATTTAATTTTATTGTTGTTGTATTACATCCATCTCCTTTTTGCTCCCCTCTGTCCTCTTCCCCACCCACCCATTCCCCCCCAAAGTCAATCCCACCTGTTGTCCATGTCCATGGTTCCTTTATACTAGGTTCTTGTCTAAACTGCTCTCCTTCCTTTCCTCTTCCTCCCCCCTCCCCCCAACCCCCTTTCTCCTGTCCACTGAAGGCCTATTCCCTGTATTCATCTATCTGGTTCTGTTTTGCTTGTTGTTAGCTTTGTTCATTATTGTCCAGTAATGGGTGAGATCATATGGTATTTGTCCTTCACTGACTGGCTTATTTCACTAAGCATAATACTCTCCAGTTCCATCCATGTTGTTGCAAAGGTTAGGAGTTCCTTCTTTCTTTCTGCTATATAGAATTCCATTGTGTAAATGTACCAAAGTTTTTTGATCCAATCACTGATGGCCACTTAGGCTGTTTCCATCACTTGGCTATTATAAATAGTGCTGCTATGAACATAGATGTACATAGGTTCTTATGAATTGGTGTTTCAGGATTCTTTGGGTATAGTCCAAGTAGTGGAATTGCTAGATCAAAAGGCAGTTCCACTTTCAGTTTTTTAAGGAAACCGCATACTGTTTTCCACAGTGGCTGCACCAGCCTGCATTCCCACCGACAGTGCACGAGGGTTCCCTTTGCCCCACATCCTCACCAACGCTTATTGTTTTAGACATTGCTTACATTGATAATTTTAAAACATTTTCAGAATATATCTGGGAAATTTTTTTGTAGAAGCCAATTACAAAGAAAAAATTAAAACCAGAATGTTAAATATAGTATAAAATGATAGTATGATGGCCTTAGGAGGATTTTAGTGCAAGATATAGGACTGAATAGCCTTGGCCAGGTAGCTCACCTGGTAGATACATCAAGGTTACAGATTTCATTTTGGATCTGGGCATGTACAATAAATAACCAATGAATGCATAAATAAGTGAAATAAATCACTATTTCTCTCTCTCTCTCTCTAGTCCATAATAAAAATATATATAGTATTTGGGAATAAGAATTTAAAAAATACTTAGAAAACAGAGTTATATCCTTGGAACTTGTTTCTATGAAGGTTGCCTGAAGTATTGGGTTTTTTTAGGAAGGAAATACACTGTAATAAAGGAAACTATTTAGCAATAATTTCTGGGTAAGGGGAGTATAAAACCGCACAGGTAAAAATATTTATTGTTATTATGGATAAGTCTTTAAAGATAACTTTAAAAATTTAGGTAAGGATTTGGGAAAGTAATGGAAATGGTATAATTTTTTAGACTTCTGGAATCTTTTTACAAATGTAGACATCCAACTAGGGTGTTACTTTGGGAAGGAAATGGATACCATCTACAATAAAACTAGGAAACAGGTATTTAAAAAAAAATGTCATTGTTTTTAGAAAGAGGGGAAGGGAGAGTGGCAGAGAGGAAAAGAGATATCAGTGGATGGGTGCCTATCACCTGCCGCTAGCTACAGACCTGGCTGGAGACCTGGCTCACAACCTGGTCATATGCTCTGACTGGGAATCAAACCAGTGACCTTTGGGTTCCCAGGCTGGCGCCTTATCCACTGTGCCACCAGCCAGGGCAGAAACAAGGTATTTTGAAAACTATAGATTCAAATAGGTAAGGGCAAATCATGACATTGTATCGTCTAAGAATGAGCAAGCATAAAGAAACAAAATATTTCAAAACAGGAAGATGTTTTTGCACATACCAATTTGAGAACAAGTTCAAGGAATATGGTAAGGTTCAAAAAAGCCAGAATAGCACTATTAACTTTTGGCCAACACAGGGAAACAACCTGGGTGCCCTTCAATAGATGATTAGATAAAGATGATGTGGTACATATATACAATGGAATACTACGCAGTCATAAGAAAAGATAAAATACTGCCATTTGTAATAACATGAATGGATTTTGAGAATATCTTGCTAAGCAAAATAAATTAGAAAAAGTTAAGGACCATATGATTTCAGTCATATGTGGATATAAAACTGAAAGCAATAAACAAACAAGAAAAACAAACAAAGAAAAAACACATAGGCACTCCAACAGTATATTTATTGGTTGCCAGAGGGAATAGGGTAGAACACAGTAAAGGGTTAACGGGGTCAAATATGTGGTTACAGATGTTGGGCACACTGCAATATACAGAAGATGTATCCTAGAATTGAATACCTGAAACCTATATAATCTTTTTTTAAAGAATGTTTCTTTTTTAATTCATGATTTTTAAAGAGAAGGGCAGGAAGGGAAGAAGAAAGGGAGAGAAACATTAATCTATGGCTACCTTTCACCTGCCTCCAGCTACAGACCTGCCTGGAGACCTGACTTGCAATCTAGTTATGTGCCCTGGCTGGGTATCAAACCAGCAACCTTTGGATTCCCAGGCCAGCGCCTTGTCCACTGAGCCACCAGGCAGGGCTCGAAACCTGTATAATCTTATTAACCAATGTCACCCTAATAAATTTAATTTGGAAGATTAAAAAATAAAAACAAGACAAAAGTCCGTATCAAAATAACTCACTGTGCAACTGTGCTATTTGGCATACAGTTATGTCATTTTAAATATTCACTAAGGAGAAAGTAGTTAAAGTAAAATTACTGGATTTTATGGAAAAATAAATAAATTGAAAATTAAGAAAATATACCAAGAAATTTATCAAGAAAAGAAAATTTTATGTCATCAAACTTCTTGATACTAATTCATTATGCCAGAAGACAATGAATAAGCATATTGAAGATATTCAATAAAAGAAAATGGGAGCCAATCACTTTATACCCAGCCAAAATGCATAAAGGAACAAGTTAGAACACAGACATACTATAAAATAAAAAGATTTTTTTTTTTTTTTAGGGGAAAGGGTAAGTTACTAGCTAATCTAATCAAGAGAAAATGGGAGCTAGCAAAAGCTTTTTAGTTTGCTGTAGTCCCATTCCCTAATTTTTGCTTTTGCTTCACTTGCCTTTGGGGTCAAGTTGACAGCAACAATATATGTGATTTCACTCACATGTGGGCTATAAAACAGAAAATAACAAATAAACGAAACAAAACAAACGCAGACACAGACAGCAGTATGCGATTACCAGAGGAGAAAAGGAGTGTGTTGGGGGGCAGAATGGAGAGGGTAAAGGGGACATATATATGGTGATGGAAGGAGACTAGGCTTTGGGTGGTAATCACAGAATACATACGTACAGATGGTGTATTATAGAATTATATACCTAGAACTTATATGATGTAATTAATCAATGTTACCCAAATAAATTTATTTTTTTTAAACCACTTATGCTTTCATAGTACAATGTTTCTGGATAAATAAAATAAACAACCTGCGGGAGATGTCATCATCTTTTATGCTAAACTTGATATGTTACAGAAAATTCTGACTTCATATTGTAACAAATCTTATATAGGATTTATCTTTTCAACCTATGGCATAAAATTGTATTGCTAAAAAACTAGCACATGTAAGTAATGTTTAAAATATAGTAGTCCAACAGTGCTGTTTATAAACCACTGGGGATAAATAACTAACTCTATTACATACATAAATAAATAAAATGGAATGAATTAATATCCTTTAATAAGGATAAAATGTATAACATAACCCTACTTAGTGATGCAGGAATTCTGCTCTAACAAAACTCTTGCACATTGGCCTCAACATGTCTATGAAAGCATTGTTTATAATAGTGAAGAGCTGGAAATAAGCTAAGTAATCATCAAGAGACAGAGATGCATTCATTCAATAGGCTACTGTACAAAGTTAATATAAATTAACTAGTGCTAAATAGATTGGCTGTGTACCTCTCTGCTCGTTTCTATCTGTGTGAACTTGGCAAATCTGCTTAATTTCCCTGGGCTGTTGGTGTTCCTTCCTGTAAAATGGAGATAGCAGTAACTGCCCTGCAGTGCTGTAGTCAGAGTTAGAATTAATGTGTGTGTAGAGCTCTTTGCATAGTGTGAAACATGGCAGGCACTCAGATGATGATTATCTCAGAAGTGCACTAATGCTGCCAAGTCTACTTAACTAGGTTATAGCAAGAGAAATAAATAGAGCTGCAGTAATGAGGCAAAAGTTACCAGATCCTTTTCATTATGTCGCCATAGCTGAGGTCCACATCTCTTGTTGCTTGAATTACTACAATAACCTCTTATCTGATCTTCCTAATTCCAGTCTGTTGCTTCTTATCAAAGGGCTTTCCAAACATGGGTCACATCCTATTAGAAGGCTGTAAAATAAATTTAGGGAGCCAAGACCAGAATATTAAACAATGAAACTTAATTCGAAGTATCAGTGTATCACATTCAGTACACTATGTTGTTTTTGTGCAATTATTCTTTATTTGTAATCCTGTATGTAAGTGTACTAGGTCGCTCTGTGAAACTATCCTTTAGTTCTGTTTTTGTGTTTAATTGCACTAGGTTGCTATTGTCAGAGCATTTACTATGAGTGATTAAGTTAGATATATGTCTGCATATTTTTCACCTTGTCTCATCTCCACCGCCTCTGATTACCCCAGAGAAATTAAGCAGATTTGCCAAGTTCTACTGTTGGCCTTCACTAGCTTTGCACAGTCAGCCCTTCCTCCTGGGCCCCTTTTTTTCCTTATGTGACTAATAACTCCTGTTTATGCTTTAAAATTTAGCTTATGCCACTTTTTTTAGGAAGTCTTACATGATTTTCTGTTTCTTCTGAGCTACCCAAGTACCACATCATTAACTTCATAATAATACTTGTCAGCAAGTATGACAATTTAAATTTATTAGCCTGTCTCATCTACTGGAACATAAGTTTCTTGAAAGCAGGGAATGTATTTTATTTAATTAAGAATCCTCAACTAATAACAGAGAGCCTGGTACCTCTTGGGACCTCAATATGAACTTGTTGATTGATTGATTGACTATGTGTCTACTTGGATTGCCAATGAGAGGTCCTGGGTACACATGATGAAAAGCTTAGAAATAAATCTGTCTTATTTTTTAAGATCAAAATTTGACCTTTAACTGATATCCAGTTTATGATTTTTTATTATAAGCCAAAAAGAGACCATTTGGAGTCAATAGAAAAGCAGAAATAAACTTGGTCACCCTTTGATATATTATGGCCTTTTGTCTATGAAGTTTAACTAGAATACATACTATGTTATGAAACCAGTTCTCTAATGCCTTTGATATATATGTGATATAAAATATGAATGAGACTTATGTTAGTTTGTGAATGTCCAAAAGTAGCTATTGAAATAGATTTCCTCTGCAGAGTGGCTTTTGCAGCAGGGTGTCCCTAGTCAACGCAGCTTTTGCATTGTTGGGCGTTAAGTCTTTGGAGCCAGAAGTTATAGCAAATCATTAGTTATCAAAGAAGAAGTGAGGATATGTGGGTGGTGCAGATTCCTGTAGATAGATTACATGTGGATCTCATAGAAATAAAATATATTGTTAGTCTTCAAAGATGGATTTTCTGAGTTTTTATTATTTCACATTTTGCCTGTCATTTCCTGTCTTTTGATCATTTTTTAAAATGGCTCACAGCTTTGTAAAGCAGGAATATAGGGAGAACAGGAAGAAATAAAAATGGACGTTAAGTTTCTAATATTCATAAAAATGACAGTTAAGTACTATTCACCACTCACTATCTGTCAGGCACTATAAAAAAATGTTGTTACAGGGACTGTACATCACCCCATTAAATCCTTAAAACCAACCCTGCAAGTCTTAGCTGGTGAAATGAAAATTTGGCAAGGTAAACTGTCACTGTTACATAATTGGAGGTAATTTCTCATATTTAGAAATGACAAATATGATTGAAGAGAAGGCGGTAATGAGAGGCTAAATAAGAACTTGAATTTGTCTTTGTAATTGATTTCTCCAAAGAAATAATTTCTTTGTCCATGGATTATAGAGAGTACTTTGGACAATGGATGTCATACTGTACGACACAGAGTTTTCACTTGTTTGGTGCATTTTGCTGTACAATTGATTAGTTGATAAAAATAAACTATTCATTTATTCCTATTGTACTGTCTGAAGACAAATGAAAATAAGAAAAAAACATCAGTCAATTAAGGAACTAGATACAGAAATAAAAATTGTATACATTCTTATCAGGATATAATTGGTATGACCAGGAAGCAACAAGAGGAAAGCACAGTGACTACTTTAGCACTTTACTCTTCCAGAACAATCTGGGAAGACGTCATAAAGAGGTAACACTTGAACTGGATGTTGAAGGATATGTAAGAGAGACCAGTTTATTCCTTAAAAGCATGTTAAAAAATATGGAGCCTATGGCAGTAGTGGCCCAAGAAGCTGCTGCAAAGAACAAACTCCCAAAAGCTGATAAAAGCAATAACCAAGTGATCAGAGTTAGAACATACAGCCTCCTAGACGTAGCATATTCCCTAGGCTTTAAAATCTGCTGAAATGACAAGTAAGAAATAAACTTGTTTAATGAATATTTGATGGGAGTTTGATGGAATTATTATGAGTGATGGAACTATTATGGGGCATGATGGAACTATTATGAGTGAAGAAGTTTGATAACTACTATTCTGAAGTATTAGGTGTCTTGTTATTATTTTTTTTCTTTCAGATTCTATCTTTTTATGTTGAGTGAGGCATGGCCATAGCAGTGCTATTACCTTGAACACTTACAGTTTATTCCTAGAAACTAGGATAAGGATTAACATTCTTCTGTCCCTCGCTCCCTCCTCAACTGCTTCTGATTTCTTCACAATAGTATTTATCAGAAGACCTAAAGAATATCAAAAATAACTCTGGAAGTTCTTAGAAGTACTCATTTTAAGGGAATCCCCAATGGATCTTTCAGGTCTTGTCACACATGTGAAATAATGAAAAAGAGTGAAGTCAAGAATAGAATGTGTTTTGCTTCCCCAAGTCTGCTTGGTACAAACAATTGCAGAAGGATCTTCAGATGGAAGCCCACAGATGGAAGCCTGCTGGTCATACAGCTGTTTCTTTGTTGGTACGGGAAACCAATTGTGGGTGGGAGCAATAGAGGAAGAGACAATATTAGAATGCACTGGCATTTTAATTATACCTATCATAATTCTAATGTTCTGTTCTGTGGTGAATTGTTTGGGGAGTTGTCTTGAAATTAGAATCCAATTTTGCAAACTTGAATCAATTAAGGCAGTGCTGTTTGGAAATATACAGAGAAGCAGGTTTGCAAAAGATTTTCCAGTCATCTTGCTTTGTGATGTTTAGAGTTCCTCTGGCAACTCTTAGTTTGGAGAAGAGAGGGCAGGGAGGAGGCCAAGGCCAAAAGTGCCCCAGTTCTGTTCCCTAGGGTCGACCACTGGAGAGCATCCTTAACTCCTTGAACTATTTAAACTGTCTCTAAATACTCTTACCAGAAGCCAGGCTTGCTGGGCGTGAATCCAAGCTGTCTGAAAGAGGTAATGTGCCTTTAAGCTCAGCTATCTCTACTTTCTGGGAATGGAAACTTGACAGCCAAATAAGTACACTACATACTAAGGGTCGTACTGAATTTCATTTCCTAAGTAATTGTGAGTTTGTTATGTTCTAGGCACAAGAGTGAGTGAAACACACTGTTTTTGCCCTCCTGAAGCTATAGTCTAGCAGGGAAAACAGAGATTAAATGAATCAATTAAATATATAGTGATAA
This sequence comes from Noctilio leporinus, assembly GCA_004026585.1. NCBI lineage: Eukaryota > Metazoa > Chordata > Mammalia > Chiroptera > Noctilionidae > Noctilio > Noctilio leporinus. The sequence continues at coordinate 11,910 of PVIW01006919.1, read as the reverse complement.
ATGTAATTAATGCAAAATAAAGAATGACATGGCAGCATATAGGAGTATATCCAGAAATAGATTAGGGAGTCAGCAATGGCTCTTCTGGGCAACCTAAGCTTTGCCTGATGAAGAAAATTATGCAGATTAAGGATGGGAAAAGAGCTCCAAATAGAAGGAACAGCATGTGTGCAGTTTTGTAGCTGAAAGAGGAGAGACTCATTTGAAGAACTGAAAGAAGACCAGTGGGACTATAGTATAGAGACAAGGCCAGGAGACCAGGGGAGTGAGCAGGGATTAGATGAAAAGAGCCTTACAAGCCATACTGATGACATGCTTTTATCTAAGAGCAAGGGAAAGCTCGAGATTTTAAAGAAGGAAGGAATATGCTCCAATGGAACCATATTTAAAACATCCATCTGGTGACTGTGTGTTGGTTGATTTGGAAGGTAACAGGTCTGAAAGCAGATGTAGTCAAGAAGTGCTGGTATCAGAAGTGATAGAGAGAATCTCTCCGAACTGATAGAGTTGGGAATCAGACCAGAAAGGTTTGGTGACTGAGTAGATATGAATTATGAAAGAGGAAGTGCTACTAAGGATCACCCCAAATTTTCTCAATGAACAACTGGGTAGTTGGTTTTGTCTTTTGTTGACACTAAGACCCAAAAGAAGGACCAAGCTTGGTGGGTGGGTACAAGGCAGAAAAATTGTGAGTTTAAGTTTGACACCTGAATTTGGGGTGCTTCTGAGAGACACCCAGGTGAAGTAACAAAATGAAATGAAAGAATGGAAGGGCTGAAGTAAGATGAACCAGAATCTGTGGTACCTATCCTGCCACCCATGAGACCTTGGACATGCTCCTAAATCTTCTTATGCATCAATGTCCCTGTATGGATAATGGTGATAACAATAACAATGCTTGCACCGAGTCATTGTGAGGATTAAGGGAGAACACACATCAAACTAAGAGTAGATACTTGGAGGTAAGCGTGAGATGGGGTATGAGGTGGTACAGGAAGGGGAACAGTAGATAGCCTAAGATAACTCTTCATCTGCTATCATTTAAATTTTTTAAAGAATGCATATGTTACTATACATATACTTAAAAAACACAAAAGAACAAATTATGAAAACATATAAAAGACCAAATTAAAAAATATGCATACGTGTACACCATTTGCCATCTCATTTGATGAACAGTCAATAAATATTAGGTCTCTGCAAGTCACAGGGACCTGGAGTTAAAAAGAGTTCTAGTCTGGAGGTGGACCTCCAGTAGTCCTTGCGTTGTGACAGTAACACAAGCCATAGCAGTGGATGAAATCATTTGGAGAGAGAATGTTGGGTAAAAGAGGGCCAAGGATGGAATTTTGAGGAATTTCAACTGTTCAAGAGCAAGGAGATAAAAATGAATCAGCAAAGGAGCCTCAGAAGGGTCAGTCTGCAAGGCAGGAGGAAAACTGGGCCCATCTGGGCAAGGTGAGCTTACATTCAAAAGAAGGGGTCAACAATATGGTGTGTTGTTACAAACTGTAAGGAATGGAAAACTGCAAAGTATGCCTTGGATAAACTAAACTGGAGACTTGACCAGGCTCTTTGGATAACCAAGAAATAAACATTTTTGAGAAAATATCTGGCTCTTTATTTTAAATATAATCTTGGCTTCTGTCCTGGAAACTGGGACCGCCAATTGGTCATCTGGAAATTGAATCCTTCTTTCTTATGAGATTCTCTGTCTATAAAGAGCCACTACTTAAAACTGAGTCCATTTATGTAAAATGAAAAAATATCACTGATGTTGGAGAGAAAACCCAAAAGGTACAAGGATAGAAAATTGCATTCTGTTCACTCATAGTTCTGGCCAATGTATAACCATTAACTTTTTAAAAAATATATGTTATTTTCTTGATTTACAATTCTATAGACAGCTATCTTCCTAATTTTATTTTTTATAAACTCTGGTAATTTTCACACTGTATTTGGAAAAATGATGATTTTCTACCTCATAAAAAAGAGATATATGTTCCTTATACTATCTAAATATATGTATATGAAAACTTTCATTTCAGATAAGTGGCAATTTTCCAAGGGAGAGATGCGTTTAATTCTATATTTCAATTACATAGCATTTTATTTGAAGGCATTAAAAATGGTAGTTTTGTTGGTAGATAAAGTCATTAATCCTAATCACACTGTGGAGAGACTGGGAAATGGTAGAAGTAAAGGGGTTGTGATAAATTTGTAGTTTCAGATGGCATTGTGAAGAGCAAGAGTCCTGGTTCCATATTCTGCTTGGATTCTTAGCCAACGCTATTGAGAAAGTAAGAGGTTGCTTGAATAGCACCTCCTACTTTGCATTAGTTCTCACTTTCAGGGTATAGCAAACAAAGCAGCAAGGTTATCATCCTGTGTTTCGCACCTGTAACTTCCTATTAACCCAGTTTTGAGTCCCAGGCAAGTCATTTACTGCCAGGAACATATCCCTTTCCTAACCTGTGAATTGGAAATGATAATAGTCTAGCTACCCTCATAAGGCTGTTGGTAGGAAAGGATAAGTTAATGTGGGCATAGCACTTGGCATACTGGAAACCCATCTATACAGCATGGCCAACATTCCAAAATGTGAGAATTCTCCTAGTTGAATGATTAATCTGTTCATTTTCACCTTTCCCAGATTCATTTTAGGAAATATATTTCTGTTCTTCCTATTTGCTTTCTCCTGGACTTCAGATGATCTTTATAAACATGGCAAGCATGACCTTCAATCAGCAAACTCAGTTAAGAAAAATGATTTTATTTTTTAGTATTTCAAACTGAACCTGATTTTTATTTTGAAACCTCACTCTGCCAGGGAGGGTAGTAACAATGTCCATCCATTTGAGGATCCCTCTCTCCCCTCTCCACTGTCCTTTTTCTAGGGTTATTTGTAAATGGATGACATGTACATGATGCCAAAGCTTGGGAAGGAGAGACATTTGTTCATAAATGTGCAGCAAGTGGCTGTTCTACCTCTTCTCCCACTTGGGCCTGATCATCCATCATCACTGGTTGCACCAGGAGGTTGTGGTTCCCATGCACACGGTCCCATCTCATCTGATATCTCTCTTCATTGCCTGCATGCTGGGATGGGGATGTCACCTTCCTTTGCCAGGGTGGGGAAGCTGTGCATTCTTCCCAGCTCCTCCCTGTTATTCAGTCTGTGCCCCAAGCCACTAATTTCTTTTGCAGGTTACTTCCATTCATCCCACACCCCTCATTTGTTGCAATGGTCACAGCCAGTTACCTACTTGGTAAGGGAGAAAAAAAGGAACCCACCAGAGAGGGAAAGAACCAAAGGCCAGTATCTCAAATGTGCTGCCCTGCCCCTTGAGTTTACAGACACATGGAAGTTAAGGCTTTCAGCCATGGGGCACTCTGAGGCGATATGCTGAAAATGAAGTGTCATGCAGGATGTATTATGTGCACTCAACTCAGCAGAAAGACATTTTAAAAGTGCAAGTTTTGTTTTTCCTAGAATTGACCGTGACTGTGTATACTGACAGTGAATTTTAAATTCTCTCATAAGTAATACAAGAGGGCTCATTACACAACTGAGTGAGGGGAACCTTTCAAGTCAAAATCATCACACCTTTATCAAAGAGGTGGACAAAGTCTGAAACATTATGCATGCTTTGGAAAAATAAACTTGTTCTCTCCAGTGTCTGTGTTTTGACTGAAAGCCAACTGCATGCTTTTAGGCAGTATAAGAATTTTTCTTGACTTCTTCTGGAGCCAATAATTCTGCAGAATTTAGCAAGTGAGGGAGGAATACTTACCTTCACCAGCTATAGTCTACTAGTAAATGCAGCTTTCCTGGCGGTTATTTCCTGCATAACAGTGATTGGAAGGAAATAATTCAAAGTTTAGTTTTTACAGAGGACAAAGGGACCAGGAAGCATTATTTACCTACTAGACTGAAGCAGACCTTGATGGCCATCTGGTGCACCATGTTTTTGAGTAATTAACATGCACCCACACTTTTATTTTGTTTCCTTTCAGAAGTGGATCTGAAAATATGTGCTAACAGACTGTCTGTAACACAAAGGAGACAATGTTAAAACATGATTATACTCATCTCCTTTTGAAAAACAATGGAAAAAAAAAAAAAAAAAACCAACAACTTTGTTTTGCCACTAAAGGCAAAAGCTGCCCTGATAGCTGCCAAAGACTCTGGGTCCCCGACAGATTTGCTAATTCTCTTTAGTCACCACATTTGGTGAACAACGTTGTAGGCCCAATATCCCCCTTTCCCGTCTGTCAGGCCTGTCATTCATTTAGAGCCTTCAGAGGGAGCATTTACAATACATGGTGGACGGTTCATGGCCACAGTGGTACAGCTCCATTTGTGGACTGGATTTTGATTCCGAGATTACTTCTCACTGATTAACAGCTTGTGTTTGTTTTTGCAAATGACTTGAGCGTAACTATAAATTCAAGTGAGTCAGCTTACTGGATGGCGGCTCATGGTGTCTGGGTGTTGGCAACGCGTACTCGATTTAATCTATAGGGAGAAGAAATTATTCTTCCTGGCATAAAGCCTTCTGGGAGAATTCAACAAATAGGTCACATATACAAGTCTCAACAATTTCTTTCTGGAAGGTTTTACTTTATAATTTTTGTGCAATTGTTTCATCCAAGGAATATCTGGATGCATTTTAAGTCAACCTGAACAAGTAGCTGAGAAAACTTAGGCTCTCTTGGTGAAAGCATTTAGTATATAAATAAAAATTTGCAGCTGAAAAGAGGGGTCAAGGGGTAAGGGCATGACTTAAATGAAGTTTTGTTGCAGCACATTAATTTCACAGCATGCACCTTAAAATAGATTGCTCTTAACACACATTGATATGTAATAATTACCTTTTAAAATGCAGATTGCATTGTTTTTTCTGCATAGGCTCTCCTTTATCAATTCCATTGGCAGCAGAGGAAAAGGCACAGCTGGGGCTAATTCTGAGTGCAGAGTGTCTGTAAACCACACTTAGAGCAGCCACGGTGAGTGGTAAGTGGGCCATGAGCATTCAACCCGTGATGGACAGTGAGAGAGATTCTTCAGGACTCCTACTCCTCTTAGTCCTTCTTTTATTTTCTCTGAATCTTATAAAGGTATAAATGGGGTGGAGTGAAAAGAAGCCCTTTCAAAATTGTTCTGGCAAGGAACCATTTGTGGGCATGAAAAGTTTTCCTAGACCAGTACATTAATATTTCTGGTTTGTTTCTTCCTAAACTGTATTTACTGTAATGGAGGACAATACCTTTCTTCTGCTCTGTAAGTGCATAACTTGGTGTCCTTAGGAAAGGAAAGAGCGCAAGCCGAAGTGATCAGAGCCCCTTGTTGCTCTGTGTCCGTTGGGTCCTCTGGGGTACCAGGATAGGATTAAAGATGCCGGAGATTGATTGACGGCAATGCTCATGAAAAAGAAAATGGAGAATCAAGAAAAAGCTTCAGATCATGATGTAGGTATGCTGCCTATAAAAGGAGAAGAGGAGGTAAGAGGATTAGGTAACAAGCTCTTCAGATAGTAGTGCAGCTCCACAGGGTCTTGGCCAGGGCATTAGGTGCTGAGTTACAAAAATGATCCATTGAGGCCATTCTATATTGTCAGGAATGGTGCCCTGGTACTGCTGCTGCACTGAGACATTGACTAGAGACTGTCCAAGATGTGTGTGATCTTGGCTCAAACATTGCTGATGGCAGCTAACTGACAAGTTCTTTCTTGAAGGCCGGTATGGACAGCACACCTCCCTGGCTGCCACACAATGCGAGGAATAGGGTGAGGCTGACCCTGTGGCCACACGCCTGCATCAGGTTGTTATGCGTAAAATACCACTAAAGAGTGTTCAGTCCTTCCAATTACTATAAAAGTCCCATAGATATCTATCTATCCTATTTTACAAATGACCGGAGAAAATAATCTCAGAATCTTTTTATTTTAAAGAGGTGATCATTTTAGTTCTACATGTAACACTTATAAGGAAATTCTTCTAAAAAATAATGTTTTAAATCTCACCTGGCTTGACTTAGTGGGAAGGGAACACAGCTGATTTTCACCTAGTCTGTAATAAATGCTTTACCTTGTTCACTTTTTTCATTGAAGTTAAAATAGCCTGACTGATTTTTAACTGCATATAGTGGCCTTTTTTTTAAAGGAGATACATACATGAATGTGCATTGTAATATATATTTATTACTATATCTACAATATAGAGTCTAGATGTATGTTTATTAATACACACATATATTTATCACCAGAGAATTTTTTACTGTGCTTTGCTTTATTGCTAATGCATTGCTAACAGAGCTAGTTGCCATAAAGAAAAATTCTGGAAGACATATTAGAAACTACAGATGAGTGATTCTCAATGCTACATTCATTGAAAAATGAAGCTGTGAAAATAAATACCCTGCTAAAAATCAATTCTGGGTGTTAAGCCAACTCTGCCATTAACTGGCTGGATGACCTTGGGCATGTCATAAAGCCGTCTCTGTAAAATGAGGAACTCAAGTTAGGTGAAATCCAAGGTTGTTTGCTGCTGTAACAGCCTCTAACAGTGATTTCCAAACTGTCGGTCCCGGAGTTCTGGGATTTCGTAAAAGTGTTACTTGATTGAGAGAAGGAGGTCCGAGGGAGAGACCTGGGGGAACCAGAGCCAGGCCTCCCATCCCCCACGTCAAACAGAGCAGCTAAGCTTGATCTGTTTTCCATGTGGAGGTTCAGCATAAAGTTCCCATTTCAAAAACTTTAAATTTTGCAAACACCATCTCTGATAAGTGGTAAGATTTGCTAAGTCATAGAGAGATGTCACCTAAGCAGGGAAAAGCAATGTGTTGGTTTATTGGCTTAAATATTTTTATGAAATGTGATATGCAGAAAGTTGCATAATTTAAACTGGAGGTACATTTTAACTTTTGTCTATAAAGCAAACACCCATATAACTCTACCAAGGCATGAAATAGAACATTACAGAGATGGCAAAATTTCTCATACATCTTTTAACACTCTGTCACTACTATATTATTATAAAGTAACTCAGAGCCTCTTAAAGCAGCTATGATCTTGCTTTTTACTAGCACTCCTTTTTGTATCTTTAGGTTTTTTTTAACTAGTGTATGCATCCTTAAAAATTAAATTAGTACTGCCTATTCTTGAACTGTATGTAAGTAGAATAATACTATAATTACTATTTTATGACTTACTTTTTCTTGCACACACATTTGTAAGTTTTTCTATGTGATGATAATTTATTCAAATCTATTTTAATGTAGTATCTCACTGTAAGAGCATAAACATTTCATACATCTGTTCTACTAATAGTGACCATGTGGATTTTTTCAAAAAGTTCAAAATTATGAGCAATATTGCTATGAACATTTTAAAGTGAGAATCCTGGCATGTATAAGCAAACACATTTTTCAAGTATACTGTATATATATACTGTATGTATGTATAAGAGTAGCACTGCGGGATTATTGTGTTTGCATATATTCAGTTTTACCAGATGATGACAATTTTCTAAGTGGCCATAAAAATTTTCATTCCTACTAGTAGTTTCTGTTACTTATGTAATTGCCTACATTAAGTATTGTCAGACTTATTCTTTCCTAATCTGATGGGAAACATGATATCATGACTTTCATTTTTATTTTTCTAATGTATAGCAGCTCAGCTTTTCATTGGGTTACTGGGTATTTGAGTTCTTTTTTGGTGATGTACCTATTTGAGTTATTTGCTAATTTTTCTGCTGAGTTGCAGGACACAAGGTCAATATACAAAAATAATTTTGACACTCTTAATAAACAATCTTAACATGAAGTTAAGAAAATTGTTCCACTCATAATCACACCAAAAATAAAAGTAAAATTCTGAGGAATAAATTTTTAAAAAGCAGGAGAAGACATAAATGAGAAACAAGGTAGCAAGTGACTCTCAAACCAGGCTAAGCCACAGTGGATAATTATTAATGGCTAGGCCAGACAGCAAATGAATCAAGAAGTTTCTGTGTAAACAGAGTAACAAAGAAGGGGCTAGGGTACACCAGTGAGGACGTAATAGTTAGCACAGAGGGCTAGGGACTTCCACCACCTGTCACAGATACCTCTGAGAACAAAGGAAAAGAGGGATGGCCACATTCATGAAAAAAGTTGTCCACGCTAGGGTTTGAACTGCCCAATCATCTCTTCAGACATGATCGTGCCAGACTGTGACTCTGAAGTATTCAGCCAATGAGGAAATGGGGTAGGAACTACTTGCATTAGAGATAAATGCACCCATTTTTTTCTGCTTTGGTATGCCTGCTCACCAGGTACAACCAGGCACCCACTCTTGCAAGAATGCAAATAAATGCCTCACTTTCACTATACTCCTGGCTTCATTGTCCATTTGTTTTACAGACTGGGTGAGCATGTTTCTCACATGTACAACTACAAAACTTTATTTAAATAAATTAAATAAGACATAGATAAATGGGAAAATATCCCATGTTCATTAATTGAAAGGCTTAATGTTGTTAAGATGCAATACTTTCCAAAATAATCTACATATTCAATGCAATTGCTATTAAAATCCAAGTTGCATTTTTTTTAGCATTCTTATTCTAACAAGCTTATTCTAAAATTCATATAGAATTGCAAGGAACTCAGAATAACAGAAGAACATAGGTGAAGGGCTCACACTTAACCCATTTCAAAACTTGCTACAAAGTTATAGTAATCGAGATAATGAAATATTGCCATAAGAGTAGACGGGTCACTGGAATAAAGTTGAGAATGCAGAAATAAATCCTTACATTTATGGTCAGTTGATTTTCAACAAGGGTGCCAAGACCAGTTCATGGGGAAAGAAGAGCCTTTTTAACAAATGGCACTAGAAAACTGAAATCCACATTCAAAAGAATGAACTTGAATTCTTACCTGTCACCATATACAGAAATGAATCAAAATGAGTCATAGTTCTAAGTGTAAGACTAAAACTATAAGTCTCAGAAGAAAGCATGAGAGTAAATCTTTTTAACCTATGGTTAGGCACAATGAAAAAAAGAAAGAGAAAAATTAGAGTTGATTAAAATTAAAAACTTTTGCGCTGCAAAGAACCCCATAATGAAAATAGAAAAACAATTCCCAGAATGGGAGAAAGTCTTTGGAGATTATATATTTGACATGACACTTATATTCAGAGACTTAAAGAACTCATAAAATTCAACAGTAAAAACATTAGAAACATCAGCAAAGGATTTGGATAAGACAGTTGTCTAGAGAAGATACATAGATGGCCAACAAGCACATGAAAATATGCTCAATATTATTAATCACTAGAAAAATGCAAATCTAAACGACTTTGGGATACTACTTAACAATCACTAAGATGGCTATAATTTAAAATGACAAAACAAATGTTAATAGGTTTGTGAAGAAAGTAAAACTTTATGTGTTGATGGTAGGGATGTAAAATGTTATAATCACTGTGTAAAACAATTAGTTCTTCCAAATATTAAACATTGCATAGAAATAGAGACAGTCCTGGCTGGTGGGTCAGTAGATGGGCGCTGGCCTGCAAACCCAAAGGTCGCTGGTTCGATTCCCAGTCAGGGCACATAACAAGGTTGCAAGCCAAGTCTCCAGCCAGCCAGGTCCGTAGCCGGAGGCAGGTGAAAGCAACCATATTCTTCTCCCTCTCTGCCCGTCTCCTTTTTATTATTAAAAATAATAAAATCTTTTTAAAAAGAAAAAAAGAAATAGAGACAGCAGGAAACTTCATCATATTCCTAATATCAGAAGAAAAATGTTCAATTTTTCACAATGGTATATGTATATTTTCACATGTGTAATGATGTTAGCTGTAGAGTTTCTATAGTTACCTTTTATTAGATCAAGTAAGTTTTCCTTTATAGCATATTAAATCATGGTTTTGAACTTTTACTCCCTCCTTATGTTAGGACATACATTTAGATACTCTCACTTAGATGCTCATCGAGTCCCAATATTGGTGGAGTCTATTTCCCCATCCTGTGATTGTTGGACTTGGCCATGTAACCTTTCTTTGACCAATGGGATATAAATGAATGTGATATAAGCAAATATTTTAAGTGTGCTCGCGCGGTTTACTTGGCTTTGCTGCCTTCCGCCGCTCACTATGAAAAACATATGCCTTGGATAGCTGTTTGCTCAAGTAGCATGAGACAACATCTCAGAGATACTGTGGTTTGGTTCCAAATCATTGCAATAAAGCGAGTATCACAAATAAAGGGAGTCACATTAACTTTCAGTTTCTTGGTGCATATAAAAATTATGTTTACACTATACTCCAGGCTTTTAAACAATAGCATTATGAACACAATCATCATACCTTAATTTTAAAAATACGTTATGTCTAAAAAAAAATTCCTGAACATCATCTTAGCCTTCGGCGCGTGTCACCTTGTTTTGGCGGAGGGGCTTGCCTGAAAGCTGACCGTAGCTGACACACGGGGATGGTGGTTGTTCAAGGCTGGGATGGCTATGGCGGATTCTTGAAAAAGACAATGACATTTGCTGCATCAATTAACTCTATTTTGCAGGTGATTTCTCTGTAGCAAGATAACCATCTCCGCTGTTCATCAGAGTTGAGAGGAGGCAAATTAGGTCTAGGATTTTACTACAAACCTGAGGAAATGGGTCCTGGGGAATCCATCTCAGTGGAGAGAAGCTCTCTCACCAGGCTTCGCATGCTGGAAAGACAATGGGCCTCTGAACTCTCTTCCTCTGCCCCAGGTGGAAGCAGAGTTCAAATGCTTGGTTTCTGGACAAAAGCAGTTTTTGACACATCAACATTATTATTTTTCTGATTATAGACTTTGAGCCAAAAATTGTCAAAGAAGTTCCCCTAAGTCCTTTTAAATTTGGGTTAGGAAAGAGTCAGAGTGAAATAATACACAGAGGAGATGACAAAGTTTAAGATTATTCTAGTATGAATTAAGTCTGTGGTTTGTGATATTCTCTAATAATGATAAATGGTATGCACTTTGGGCTTCTACTTTCTTTTTATTCCTGTCAATGATATGTTCCATATTCCATTTTCTAACCCACCATCAGTTCACATATTGAGAATCCCTCCTTTCCAGGACAGATCCTCCTTTCAATTGGGAATATAGTACAGGCAATGTAAGAACCACCTTATCTGCTACAATTCACTGTGAGAACTTATTCGACTATTTTAAGAAAGTCTAGGTACACGTCTAATTTTTTTTCTTTTTAATTAAAGTTGCTGGCAATAATAGCAATCAGCTCCTTCCAGAAAAAAAAAAAAAAATGCTTAGGGCCACTGTGTAAGACAAAATACTGAGCTGAATAAATCTTTAGCCTCTCTGAGTACGCTATTTCTTATTAGAATCTAGCCAGGTAATTACCTCCACGGCTGTTGCGTTTTTCTTCAAAGACATCGCTTTCTGGGTATGGCTGCAAGATTTGGCTTCTTAGACCTGGCTGTCTATCTGTGCTTTGCTTTTTCACAATAGGCTCCTATGTGGTCCTGCTTTCTACTTGATAGAAGCTTTTCTCATGCCTGTCCACGAGTGGCTGTGATATTTGGGGTGCATGGTTTAGCATGAAGAAAGAAATAAGTAGCCAAGTGCTGGAAACAGCCTAAGTGCCCATCAGTGGATGACTGGATCAAAACTTTGGTACATTTACACAATGGAATTCTATATAGCAGAAAGAAAGAAGGAACTCCTAACCTTTGCAACAACATGGATGGAACTGGAGAGTATTATACTTAGTGAAATAAGCCAGTCAGTAAAGGACAAATATCATATGATCTCACCCATTACAGGACAATAATGAATAAAACTAACAACAAGCAAAACAGAACCAAATATATGAATACAGTGAATAGGCCTTCAGTGGTCTGGGGGAAAGGGGTT